>PVIR01007684.1:0-28043 GCA_004026965.1 Petromus typicus | reverse complement strand
AAAAGATAGATCAAGGAATTCATGAGACTCAGCTCTGGTAGATGATGTGTTTCCGCTAAAATCCAAGTCCCAAGACACAGTCTGCACTATTTGAGAAATGCTCTAGGCTTCTGCATGACTCGTACCAAGACTTAAGTAACCCATTTACTATCTCAGCTCTGGGACAAAGGCTCCTGGAAAGGAGGAGGAAACAAGTCACCATAGCTCTCCATCTCTTAATTCCAAAATTTAGGCCTGAGTTACAAGGCCATTTTAGGAGATGTAAACAATTAACCAGAGCTGCTCAAAATGAGCATATGTATAGACCACTTGCAAGCCTTGTGCCAAGGTAGGTTCTAGTTCAGGCAGGCTGCAATGCACCCAAGCACCTGGACTTCTAAAGGTTGCCCGTGGTTCTGGCGCTGGTCATCCGGGCCTCGTGTAACAAGAACAGGTGTTCTATCTATGAAAAATAGGAGTCTTATTTATTTATTATCTTTTCATCATGGCATGTGCTGTTTGGACCTAATATTATCTCTTTTATACTCGTAAGGAATCTCATTCCTTCCCAAGAAATTTACTTTATTAACTGATTTTTTTCATTGTTACAAGAACATTTACCAGTAAGAATAGAAACTCAGAAGAGTTCACAAAAGAAGGAGAAGGGAGGAGAAGGACATTATAATATATTAAGATTTGTGTAAGGGAATTAGCAAAAGAAAATTCATTGGTCTCATTAATATCACACTCTTTTACACTAGAGCATGTGGTTCAGACATTCTCTTATAAAAAGTTGTACCACCAGAAGAGGGGAATAAAGATATGTGTATTAATGAAAATAAAGTTGATCTCTCTATTCCCAAACAATGGCATAATACACAAGACTAATCAATTTTTTTTAAATGCACAGGTGGAGAGGGAAAAGAAATAGGCACAAAACAAATAAAATGTTGGGGCATAATACACATGAGACCTCTCAGCTGGTGCATGAAACACTTTTTGAGGCTGACTTACGCTTTTTGAGGCTGACTTCCCCCCTAAGTTACCTGAGAAGAAAGGAAATATGCCCTGTGATTTGGAGGAAGATGAAGGTGTGAGGAAAGGCATCATGACAGATGGCTCAGCATCATCTTCCTCTGAAAGACCAAGTGTACTCAGGCCAAGAGGTGACTGTATCCAGCTCCCCCGTCCAGCTGGTTCAGGACCACAGCCTTGTGAGGCGTGACTGCAGGTTTGGACCTTCCTATCATGGCTGGCTAGGTGGTTTCTATGCAGACGATGTTTTGTTTCATTCACCTGTTCCTTCGGTCCTATTTTCCTTTGCTTCCTAGTAATAAAGTTGGTGTTTTGAACTTTATTCAGCTGAAGATAATATGCCCTATTTTCAACTTTTCAACTGATCTTGAAAAAATGAGTAGGTTTCAAGTACTGGCCTTTTCTGATCCCTGAGCAGAGGTGACTTGGCTGGGTGCAGAATTTAGTGATTATGAAGAAGTGGGAGCAGTCACTGGCCTGTCTGGAACATGTCAATAGATTCTGCTTTTACTACTGACTGACTCACTAGATGTGTTAATTAAATGACTTTTTTCCAAAAAGCTTGGTGTGGTTGCAAGAGGAATTTTCTGATTTCTGTCTAAGAACGTTTGTTTGGATTTAGTGGGAATGCTGCTGACAGAATGAGAAAAGTGAAGTTTAGAGTTGTAGTAGTGCAGTGGCATGGTCTCTGGCATGCAGCAATGTAAATAATGATGAAAACCAAAAGATATTGCTGGTCAGATGGCTCTTTGTGAATCAAATTTATGATCTTCACATCTATAGTCTCTTGGAGATTCTTGAGAAAGAGAAGGTAAATGAACTCTGAATATTCTATTCCAAGTGCATTAGTTTTGCTGGGACTACAAATTATATCTATTAGTTTCTTATCATTTCTTATCTTAATTTCTTATCATTTACTCTCTACAAGATCTATTTTTATTGTCATGTGCTCTTTTCCTTAATATTTCATTCAATTAAAAGATGATATTATTATTATTTGCATTCTGTTATTTTAACATATCTCTTTGCAAATATTTTCTCACCTTACTGTTTAAATAAGGTAGCAACCAGATTAATTGAAATCAATTGGAAGATAATAGCTATCCACATGATTTTATTATTTTTAATGTTGTATATGACCCAAGCCAAATGTAATTCCCAAAATTCCAATTTCAAAGTATGGATGGGAAAATATTTGTTCTTCACAAAGTTTATTTGCACTTTTGACTATACAAAATCACGCATGAGATTCTTGACATTTTCTTCATAGGAAATGAGAAGTAAATGTGACATTTAAAATCAGTCTTCTCCCCTCCTACCCACCTCCAGAAGTTACTTTCATGATAGCTTGTGGGGAGTTCAACAGATTTGAGGGACAAGCTTAAAATGGCAGTTTATTTCCTGATTTCATTTTCAGAATTATGATAAACTTATGAAAACAACCTAAAACTTACCCATTGACAAGTAAAATAGATGTCCCTATTGTCAAAATATGCTTAAAAGAGATAAACTCAGTGATTTTTCCATATTTATGACCCAGATGTTTGTTGTCAGCTTATCTCATTATTATTAGTAGGAATCTAATTGATATTAATTTCCTCAACAAGTAGGCTCACACTTTTCTCAGTTTAATGTCTCTTCTCTGGTTGCCACATTTCACTGTTTATTGAATTCCCTCTGGTAAAAATCCACGTGTGCTTCTCATCTGTAAAGATACACTGTAAATACAGGAACCTTGTTTAGAAATACATTTTACCAAGCTTAAATGCTATTGAAGTCTCACTAGCTAGCAAAGGACAAGCTGCACTTCATTTTTGAGAAGTGTTTAAGAAGCTCATATTGTTTTCCATAATGCGATGACTAGAGCTTGGGAAGTTGAAATGGTACTTCACGGTACAGACGCTTCCTAAACTTCTTCATGATTATACATATGCTGTTCTATAGTGTGCACTAATCTCTCCTGCCTTGGATGTTTTAACAAAATGGCTGAAATTTTCAGCCATTATGGATGAGTTATTCAGCAAATCTGTAAAAGCTATTCCACTTGACAAGCCTATAGTACTACTTTAAGTGATTGAATCTCTTTGATTCCACAATGGCAAGGTCCTTATTATTCTTGCAGGAATTTTACAAGTTCTAAGAATTATTTCCAAAATGCCACTAGCCACATTGCCAAAAAGAGACAGGCAGTTCAGTCATAGTTTTACTAATTTGGTTTAGGGAATCTAGTTAAAGCAACGATTTCTGTTAGAAGGAAAAGGAAACTATTCGTTGTTCTTTATACTCACCCACACTGATCTTTTATCAGACTGCATGTCTGAAAGTTCTATCCCACAACATGGTTTTCTTGTCTTCCTTAAGTTTATTTTCTGGTAAATGAATGAGAGCCACAAAATTGGTGAGGTCATGAAACTTACTTATTTGAAACACTGAATTGTATACATCCCTTAAAGGCAAAGGGATGTTTTTTGCCCTGAGGGTATTAGTCATGGTTCATAGTTCGTGGGAAAAACTAAGGAAGTCTCAAAATTGTGTTTCTATTATTTCTATTTCTCTAAGACTTTGTTTGAATTCCAAAGTGAATTTTCTATTATCCCATTGTACATTGCATAGGAGGGTACCAACCAACAGCCTTTGGAAGCAACACCTGCAGTTACATTCAAAGGCATGACTTTTCCAAGCAGTGTGTGAGCTGGTCGCATTGTCCACAGAGGGATAAAGGCCTAGGTTCTTTACCTGACTGGCAGAAGCATTCCAGCACTACGAAAGGACTCTAAACATTGTTTTGTAAGTAATGAGTCCTGCTGGTTTCATCCTGCAAGACATTGAAATCCCACAGGGAAAATGTGGTTAGAAATAAAACAGAGGGCTGGGGCCTTTAATGAGTTTCCTATCCACAGATGCCATCAAGCTTTTATACTATTCATTTTATTTCTACAGCTTCAACAAAGATTCCCAGAGTTGTGGGCCATACTCTTCACACTGAAGTGCATAGAACTTGGCAGAAATCTACACTTCAGAGATAATAACACATCACTCCATGAAATAAAGGAAAAGGCATAATCAAAAAAGAAGTTAAATATGGAAGCCTGTTTTGACAACAAATGAATACAGATGAAGCCAGACAGGAAAGGTGTTATGTATGCATGGGGTTTTTTTTTACATGTTTCACATAAATTACGATGGTGCAAGAAACTCTCAAGTTTTTTTTTCTTTTCATATTCTTCCATTCAGATATATTATTTATATTGTTCTCCATATAATATCAAACAAAATTTCAAAGACTAGTGCTTTAAATGAGGGAAAATGCTACCTAATGTTTAAACCTACCCAAATTATGTATAGATCATTTCTCTATTGTTTCATTAAATATTAGAGTTGCATATTTTTAAAGCCACTTGAATATCCAGTGAAATAAAACTATACATACTGAATTTAAAATAGGAAAAAGGCAAATACTGTTGTTATTTTGTAGATAGATCATGGAAATACTCGGAGGATGCAAACACCTAACACATTTTATTAATACAATATTTATAGACTTATGCAAAGTTTCTTTGTATTTTGCATTAGTAAAATATTAAATGTCATTGTTTCTAATTAAATGACAAATAAGAGATAGGTCCAAAGTTATAGTTAGTAGAATCAAAAGAAAATTTAGATTTTCCAAATTTTAAGGAAATCGAGTGTAGTGGTATATTTACACAAAATTTAAAAGAAGATTTTTCCAATTTTTTAAAACTATCCCTAACTTTTTTTTACTTACAAAGATCTTTCATTTATATTCAGATTAGAAATATTCCATAAAAGAGTTGGAAAAAATCCAGCCAAGAACAGTGGAGAATCTTTACAATGAAAATTTATGTTAGCATTTTTAAAAAATGTGTAAGTTGCATTCTGACAACTTCATGTTATATCCTGGCTGAGTTTTAAAAATTGAATTCACTTGAGTCAAAAATTTTGCCTAATTAAATTAACAGTAAATCTAAAAAGCAATTTTCTTTATTATTGTTAAAGTAATGTTGAAACAAGCTATTAGAAATTATAGAAATATTTTTTAGCATTTTAATATTTCTTTGTCCTGAATTAATGGAGGTAATACTTCAGAATCCTTTTCAATACTTACAAAAACTGATATGAAAGAGACCCAAACTAGTGAGTATAAATAAATAGAAGTCATAATAATTCAAGTAAATTATTAAAAGGAAAAATGTTTTCAGAAAAGATGAATGCAGAGATCCATAACATCTATATTTCCATCCCAAACAATATGATTAAAATTATTTTATTGCTGACATTCCATCTCTGCTTCCTTGCTTTTTCATAACAGAGAAACCAAACAGTGAGAGAAATCTCATCTTCATTCATATCTCAAACCCCAAAGTTATTGCTTTCTCTTCCACCATTTTCCACCATTACTTCACACATGTATTTCTCTACATTCTGTTTGATATAGTAACTGTTTTCATTTTCTATGTACCTACTATGTGCCAGTCATTTAAGCAAACACTTCCAGTAAAACAATGTTCTACAGATACATTACTACTCCCATTTTGTGAATGATACTTTGAATGCTTATGCAAAGACAATTTCACAAATCACCCTTCTTAGAAAAATTTGAACCAGAATTTGAACTTAGAGCTTTTATTACTTCAAAGCTTATAATCTACATTATATTAATTTTCTCCCTTTTTTAGTATATCATTGTTTGTATCTGTATTTCCACTATTAACTCAAGTTAACTGTCATTTACAAATGATTCGGTCAGTAAAGTTAGTCAAAATGGTCAAGTGGATTCATGCATACTGAGGTCTCAGTTGAGAAAACTTGTCTTTAAGTAAATTTTCTGAGCCTGACAGTTCAAATAATTTAAAATTAATTGAGCCATATTTAGCACATGATATGGTTTGAACCAGCTACAATACTTGAGATCAGAATGATGCATCATATGTGAAAGCTGGAGAGACTTAGAAAATGGGCAGAGTGTGATCCTAGGAACAATAGCCAATTGTTCAATATACTTGGAAAGATAAAATTGGGGTATTTTGAAAAAATAAAAAGGTAGCTCAATCTTTTAAAATAAACAATGCAAATATATTGAAAGTTGATACAAGGACTTTTGTACATTTTTATGTTTGCTTGATTTAATAATTATTATTTTTCATAAATGAGGCTTATGTTGCCTCTCCACATTTGACAAATATTTTGAAGTAAATGACAGACTGGATGCCATGAAGAGTTTTTCCTTTTGATTTGGACAGCAAAGATAGTGGTTTGGGGCTTCATTTATTATTTGACTATTTTTTTGGATTTCCATGTGGACAGTTGAAATTTATTATTTCAGAAAAAAATAGCAATCATTTAGTTTCATGCTTGTCCATTTCCTTAGTCTCTGTCTTAATATTATTTCATATACCATGAATTTTAAATAATGATGCCATGATGTTTTAATTTTGCATTACTTGGAATGTGTTGACTTAGTTAACCTATTCAAATTTTGATACTGTGTGTGTGTGTGTGTGTGTGTGTGTGTGTGTGTGCCAGAACAAGATTTGCACTAACCATTGTGGCTTTAGTAGATAATGGCTTCATCTAATCTATTCACAGTTTTAAAAGTTTGACATATTAGAAAAGTTACTTATTCCTCAATGTGATTTCAACAAAGGCCCCCAAAACACACACAGAATATATCTGAGAGGGTATAACATTTTACATTGATTTTCAGTTGACATTCAAATGCATACCTCAATTTCTTGATAGGAAAATATTAAAATGTGGTCGGTGTTCTAGTATAGAAACATACAAGAAGAACTAGAACTGATTTTAATACCTAGAGAAATTTAATGTGGGGGAACACATTAGAAAGTGGGACCTTCCAAAGTGACGAAGAGAAAAATTGTGTTCCATGTTTCCATTACTGTCAGAATTAGAGTCACTGGGTAAACAGTTACAGTTAAATTTGTGTACACTTTAAAAAATCTGACACGAAAGTCTCCTTCATGTTGTTAAAGTCTTTTTATTTAAAATGAAATTCACAAGATGTGAGATGAAACTAGACCATTTCTGAGTCAGTTCTGTTTCCATAGGTAGAGTCACAAGTCTCAATAAGACTACTGGAAAACTGACAGGAAATCTGTAGGCAATCTCGAAGTATGCAGAGGTTGTTTTAGGAACACCCCTGCGAGGACCAAAAAAATCAAATTCTATGAAACAGCAACATTTTGCATTACAAACACATTCTCAGTATCAAATGTATCAAATAAAAAACTCTTTAAAGGATTATAGCTAAAATAAGAAAAAAATTTTCCACATACTTGTAAGCAGATTTTTATGCCTAATATATTCCTTATATCTATTTTGCGTGAGTCACATAAATAGCAAATGATTTCAGAGGTAAATATCCATGTTAATGCTTAAATTATTTGGGAAAGCAAACAAGTTTGAGTGCTAACTAGTATTTTGCATACATACCATAAGATAAAAAAGAGCACGTGCTTTCTATTTATGTTGGTTACCAATCTTGATATTGAAGGGAAGAGTGTATGAAGTTAACAAGCAATTATTATTTGGCAAATTAGTACTCAACAACCCTGAGTAAATAGGAAGTTTGAAACCTATCTGTTATACAGCTACTTTAATTTGCACAGCACACTGGTGTGTTTGCTTTGCAAATACTTTGCAATGAATCATCATTTGTACTATACAGTCCAAAGAAAAGCAATCAAAATTCACAGCAAGACAATGAAATTAATTATAAGTGTTGAATTCTGTGGTGGTAATTCCTCCTCATGCAGGAAGATTAATTGCATTGCACTTTCCTTGCACCCCACTAAATGATCTGATGAATGTATAATCATTTACAGATTTCTCAAATGCTGAAAATTGATTACCTTTGATTAGCTCTGATCTGCACAAAGAGCTCTGACAGAGTATCAGTGAAACATTACAACATTACAGACAAAGTAACAAATGATTTAATTACCAGTGTGCTTATTAATCTTAGATTCCCTGCAGTGATCCTGGCAAATCAGGGGCCTGTAATAGACCTGTGGGTTTCACTGAATTCCATTAGGGTTTAAATAATATTTCTCACTATTTCTCAAATCCTTCTTTTCATGGCTCCTTAATAACTCTAATTAATTTTAATTCGTACAAAAAAATCCATGGCATCTTTAGAAACTTTTAATTAGCTATAAAATAAAAACTCTTCTCCTCCCAAGAAGACATATATGATCAGCTTTCGAGTAGCCTCACAGTGAGTTTTCATTAATGGTAGTTAGCTCCCTGTAACATTAGGAAATGGAAATCTAAAACAAATGCGGGACTGTACGAGTGGTCCAACGCTCCTCTGCTAGCGGCAAACAAAATGTGATTTGTTTAACAAGAACCAAGTTAAACAACAGAATGGTACAATGTTTAGATAGTAGTGTGATAAGCATTATCATAATATTCTTTTTAAAAAATCATTGGTGTAAAAGTGTAACCTGCACCCATGTCTTTAATGTAGAATAGAAAACACACTGCTTAGGAAGCCCTAGGGTGTGTTGAAAAAGGATCTGAAAATGAAGAGAACACTGGCCCAGTTAGACACCGAGTCGATGAATAAAATTGGCACAGCCGAGTCGGTCCTAGACGACTGTGTGCGGGAATATTCAGATCGTTCCGGATTGGCAGCGTTTAGGGCTTTCCCCAATTTGATGCCATTATATATGACATTAAGTTATTGTGAGGCGGTGACAATGAGAACCCAGATGATCAGGGGAGTCAAACAGAGCAGTTTGAATTAAAATATGTGTCTGCGAGTGTTTCCAGCAAAGAAAAATTAGAGAGTAGGCAATTAAAAGGTTGCTTAGCTCAGAAATGCTGATATACAGACAGCTTTCTGATAATATTTTTTCACAGTGGCTTTGCAGTTCCGCAGAGCCTAGGCGATACTGCAGGTGTCTCTGGGTGGCATTTCAAAGCCACGAGCCGTAAAACTTAAGACATGAGGAGACGCAAGCCCCAGTGCTGATGAATACATTTATTATGTTCAGGGCTGTCAGCAGCTGAAAAGCTATCCATCAAGCTGAAGCTGCACGAAGTCAGGAGGCTCTTTTTATGGAGAAATATTGAAGTCAGATTGTTGATGTCAAAAGTCAAAGTATAGTTCAGCTATCTGTTTTATGAATCCGACGGAGACACATTGTGCCTGTGCGCAAACTGATATCGAGCAGAGCTCATTTTAGCAAATGTGTGATTTAGAAGTCAAAAAACACATTCGTACAACCAAATTCAGAGCAGGCAGAGGCTGTGGCATGCACACATAGTTTTTACATTTCAACATGACACCGTTTGGTAGTGTTTATCATCTGAAATCCAAACCATATCAACTTTCTAGCTACGATATTTAAGATCTATGTACTTTCGCAAAATATTCACACAATAAGAGAATACATTAAAATATTGCCTCTGTAACAAAGTTATTGGCCTTGTGGGGCTCAGTTTGGTTTTTATTTTCTCCTACAAGTTATGCCACAAGTAAATAGTGGATTCTCTTTATTCTCAGTACAAAAATAGACAACTTTGTGGAGTTGAAATTACATGAGCATTGAATAGCCATTAAATTGCAGTCGTGGGATATAGGTACCCACTTGTACTTCTGAAAGCTCTTTTGTAGTATTACTTAGACTGTCTGATCTACCATTTATACATCATCCGACATACCAGACATCCAGATGCCCCAGGTTATTGAATTCTTTGAAATAAAAGAAAAGAAAAAATACTAGATGCAAGATGCTTTTCTTCACCTTTTCCTATCCTCAGCTCACCTTATTTCAAAAGCTATCATATTCTTTCTTTTCACTGCAATACATTTTAATTAATTTACAATTTAGAAAGAGTAAATTGAAATTGTGGTATTGCACATTCAATCTGATTTAATGGAATATTTGAACTAGCATCAAAATAGATGGCACAGCCTTGAAACTATTGTTTCATTTGAGCAAATCTTGAGGATCGAAGTATACATTGGAGTGAATTTCTTTAAGCCAGGGCTTTGTGCCTCCGAAGTAGCATATGCTCAGAGTGCAATTACACTTTCCAGCCTTCCTGCAAATTTGTGGTGTTTAACAAAAAACAAGCACATTTTTCAATTCGAGTCAGGAAGACTCTTTCTTTTTGCTGATTTTGCCTTCCTTTCTCTTTTCTAGCACAACCCTCAGGGTGCATGATGTCATGGGCAGCACTTGCACGTGGGAGCCAGAAAGCCTTTCATGAACTGCAAACTTTATTCAATAAAAATTATTGTGTTAGAGCTCTTTCATTTCCTTCCAAAGAAGGAAAACATATAAATATCATGTAGAAAGCTTTAGGAATCCTAGAGACCTCTGCAGATCTTAAAAAAAAAAAAAATTATTTTAAAAACCAAGGAAAAAGAGGCGACACACACAAAAAAAAAGAAGAGCAAAGATTATTTTTACCCTAACTTGGTTCCATGACACCAGATGTAGAGCGGGGTTCTGTGTCTTGCAGGGTCGCAGGTTTGAGCCAACACTCAACTTCAGGTTAATTGGCTTGTTTGAGGGTGACACAAATGGAAGAGAGACATATTTGTTTCTGATGAGAAGACTCGGAGGGTCACTGATCCTGACTCTATGCCCATTGCTGTGTAGCAGAAACTCACTCCCATGGTTAAATGTCATTAAAGCTACATTTTTATCTTTCCTGGTAATAAAGAAATAGAAAATAAATGCAATCATTAAAAAAAAATCCTGTTGGAGAGCAAAAGAAACAAAACAAAAATAAAGGTAAGGCTTTATGCCCTCCAGGTGCATATTTGAAAGCAGTGTTTGTTTGTTAACTCTAGTTTTTGCCTATCTTATCAACTATGCTGCCATCAAATGCATTTCAGTAAAATCTAATACTACTTTCTAATTTTAATATTTTGAAATGTACAATGGCAAACCCTATAATTAAGTGGCTGTGTTTCTTCACATTCTGTTTTTACTGCTATTTCTAGATCAACTGCAAGTTTCTGTGGAATATTAGACAGGAATCCTTCCTATTAAAAGACCCTTCCAGGTAGGAGGAAGAAACAATTTAGAAGACTGTATGTCATGCAAGGGGAGATATCCACAAAGGAGAAAGGGCTGCCATATGAAATTCACTAGACCCTAACCCCCTGTCCACCCAAATTACACCAGTCCCCACATAAGGAGACATTGCAGGGGTTGTGCTGTGTGCCTTCCAGGCAGAGCTCCATAGCCAGCAATTAGTCTACATACTCAGAGGCCAAAAAAGCTTATTGTCTTGCTTGCTATATAATTATCTGTTATGATGAACTGTGATTCTAAGGACTATTGTCTCTCAGCTTGGATCTGTGTATGGAGTGGATGTCTGGCTGAGGCCCAAGAATGGACCTTCCTTTTAGTATCTCTGCCTGAGTGATTTCTCTGGGTCTCTTCCTGGCGGGGTAAAACAGAGACTGTTTCTGCATGATTTCTTGGGTTGATGAGAAGCAATTATGCCTTAAATGAAGTCATTCATGTCTGCCATCTTGTTTGCATATTTTCCAGTGTTCACCTGTTATTAAACCTGTCTTTAAGCAGTAAGCTAGTTTCAAGTAGACTTTTGTGTCGAACACAGTTCGGTAATCAGAGGAAAACAAAATAGATAAAATGTTTTCTGCACAAGTCACTCAAGCAAGAAATCTAATAAAGTGATTAAAATCTAAAATAGCATTTAAGAATTTCCTAGGAATTTTTATTTCTTTGCAAACTACCTCCCTCATTCCTTGAAAAATGTCAGCTAGCTTAATCTGCTTGTGAAAGTTAGAACAAGTTAGTTATCTGCTAAGAGAAAAAGAAAACACAGAGGAAGGGGAGAGGATTAATAAATGTTATCCTTATTGTCAAAATAATTGTTATCATTTCTTGTAATATTAAAATTAGATGCTGTGTGTAGTATAAAGGATTACTGAGAGTGTTAAAGATTGGCTATATTCACAAAAGAGATTATGAGAATATATGGATTAAATATTTAAATATATAATGCAATCAGACATGATGATTCATTAAAATATATATATTAATAGATTTGAAACCACCAAGAGAATACTTTCTATAGAAATTCAAGCAGCAGAAATTTTCTCTTTTATACCTTCTGGTCTTTCATCTGCAAAACAAATGCCCACAGTAGCTTTCTTACAAGAGACTAACTGTAGTTAAAGGTTGGAGCTCTTACAAAATGCAAATTAGAATCAATTAATCTAAACTAATGTATATTTTATTATAGAGAGTTTTAATGAACCATTTTTACACTTTAGGAGATTTTTGTATCTGTTGAGCTATTTATCAGCCATTCTGTGTTAATAAACACAGAGAATAAACCAGAGTGGTGAGCGAGAATGGCAAACTGGATATTTTTCTAATAGCAAATGTAAATGGAATATTGTTAAATAAATTGAAAATATAACTGAATATATGGTACTTAATTTATTTCATGTATATTCTCATTCATTTGGGAAAAAATCATTCTTTGAGGGAAGCATGTAAATTCAGGAAGTAATTTAATTTTACAACAATTTCACTTCATCTAACTTTTCAAAAAAAAAAATCCAACTAACCATGTGTGTTTCATTTTTTAGCTTCAATGAAATATGATAAGAGTTGCTGATGGTTTAAAAGTACTTAATTCATCACCGCTGAACAGAAAGCGTTTCCCCCCTGAGGAGGTTTGTACTAAGGTGACCTCTACTGTTTAAAAGAAATGTTTGCAAAATGCAGTCCTTCTCCTAAAATATTCAGTAATCCCAAATTACAAGGATGAAAGTGGATACTGCTGTGCTTAAAAGTATTTTCCAAATTCATTACTGTTTCGATTATATATGTGATCTGTAAGTTTTTCTTCCCTCATAGCTGGGAAATCTCCTCTGTCATTGACTTCCTTGCACTTCATGTACAAATTCTGACTGACTGGGATCCCTGCCATTGCTTTTTCTTCTCACCGATGGGTTTTATCTGCTCCTGGTGGGGCAAAGTCATGACCCAGAAAAAAATTGATTCATGAATTCTCAGGGTGCAAGTAAAGAAGAGAGGAAATATGCCTTGGCTGAGCTCCGACTAGTGACAATTTAAAACCTGTAATTAGTCTGAATTCAAGTTGCAAAAGGAATTGAATTAAAAATTCATTAATTCAAACTGATATATTAACTTGAGCAAACTAGATCTCTTAGTATAAAGAATCACTTTTACAAGACATTGTGCTATCTGCTGGAACCTGAATTTTACTAATTTTCAAAATTATTTAAAGATGGTAGAAAAAGCACCAAATGCTTGCATTGTGCCTCCTTTCTACCTTAAGAAATATCATTTTTATGGGATTTTCCCCATGTTAGTACTTTAATTCTGGGTCTTATTTTTGCCTCGGTCCTAAATTTCGTATTTATAAATCCTTACTGTTCTGTGAAGCACATGTACTTTTGCTATCCCCCCCTGACATTCCCAAGACCTCCAGTCCCCTTCAGCTAACTCCCTGACATTTCCATGAACTACACTGGTGAAATGTTATACAGTAATTAATGTTGATCCTAGTGCCCACTCAGCCTCCAGTACAAATTAGGATGGAAAAGGTTATCATAATATTTTGCTAGTCTATTTGGTAGGCTTGAATTGCACCCTGTGGGGGACAAATAAAAAGAAAGGCACACTAAAGTTAAACTTCAAGAGAAAGACTAATCAGGTAGGTTATTTTTAAACCACAAGTATTTTAGACTTTTTAACCTGAAAATACTAAATCAGTGTGTGAATATGTTGATGTTTAAGTTATGACTCCCCTCAGGACCAACGTGCAAGACTGTCAAACAAGTTAGAAGGTACCGTCCCTCTGGGCTGTGAAATTCACACTGAAATGCTGTTGTCACTGTGTAGAGTTCAAATCCAGGTACAACCAGCAGCTGGAGCCACTCCAACTGTCAGTAATGTCTGAAAACCATGAAGAGACTAAATAATTTAGATTACACGATATTGACCTGTATAATTGTTTAAATTAGTAATGCAGTCACGAGCTGAAAGAGGTCAACCATCTGTAGAGGAAACAAAGAATTTGGTTTCATTTCCAAACAAACTTTTGAAGGGCAAATTGTTTTTTTCTGTGGGAGGTAGGGGAAAGTCTGAAGACAGATTAATGGCTTCTCGCTAAATAAAGGTTAGCACGCCTGTCATTTGGAGAATGGAACATCAATAGAGAAGTCAGAGGGCAGCTGGTCCCAACTGCACACACTCAGTGGCCATGGGCAGGATTTCCAGTGGATTGAAAGGTAAGTGGTTTTGGTCTAAAGATTCATTTTATTTCATTACTGCTATCATCATTGTGTGTGTGTGTGTGTGTGTGTGTGTGTGTGTGTGTGTGTGTGTCCATGAGTGTGTGTTTCTATACATGTATTTAACTGGAAAAACCCCTTGGGAAAGACTTAATCCTGAAATTAGAAAAAATATATTTTTATAGATAAGGATAAATAATTTCTTTCAAGTGAAATTCTACCTAAATGTGTTTAAAGTTTGGAGCTGCTAAAAATTTAGTGTTTAGACAAATAATTGGTGCACTTCATTTATTTGGGAAAAAGTGCGCATTATAAATAAATTTACAATTCCTGATCAAGCTTATAGTGTCCAGGCAGCTCACAACGAATTACAGGCAGCAATAATTAAGTGTTGCTATCAACTTATGCTCTAAAGCCATTACCTTCCAACGGGTTACTTGCCAGGCCAAGTGGTTTAATGATTAGATTTCTTCTGTGACCCCCTGTTCTCCCATCAGTTCACGTGAACAGGCTCTGTCATTGGGCAATTCTTTCTAAACACACACCTTAGTGCCCACTCGCTCACATCCACACACATGGATCATCACCTTCACTTGCTTAAGGCACAGGCAGGAAAATGTTTAGTAAGTTTTTTTCCTTAAATGCTTTTGGACACTTTCTTCTTCCACCTAACAAGAATTACTTCCAACATACTTTACATCCTCAGATCTTTATTTCTCTATTATGAAGAAATAAAACTTTTTTAATAACCCAATATATCAGGAAAGTATTTTCATTCCCTATGTCAGATGTTGTTTATACCGTTTGGTGTTTGTATTTATACCATCCAATAAATCTTTATTTATTTGGACAAAATCATATATTGCTACTGAAATGTAACTGATCTATAACAAATGATAAATGGAAATTAATCTTTTATAGAATAGATTTTCTGAGAACCTCCTGAGGGCCTGGCACTGCAAAGTATGTAGAAATAAATATAATAAACACGTTTCTCATAAGGTTCTTTTTTTAATTGAAATATTTATTGTATTTACATATATACATCATGATTGCAGTTGACAATGAGAATTTGTATCAGTATATGACACAACTCAGTTCTCATTTTTTCCCATAGCCCTACCCACTCTACCACCCCCGCCCATATGCATAAACTTTGTTTCCTTTTTTTTTGTTATAATCTCATTATTTTCCCCTTCACCCTATTTCACTTTGAGTATTTTCTATTTCACAATATATATCATACAATTCTAGAACTCATTTAAATCTTTAATTTCTCATACCAGAGAAAAGATGCGATATTTACCTATCTGTGACCTATTTATTTCACTTATAAGGATATCCTCAAGGTATGTCCATTTAAGTATAAATGATTCAAGCTTATCATTTTTTATGGCAGAGTAATACTCAATTCTGTAGAAGAACCACAGCTTTCTTATCCAGTCTCCAGTTGAAGGACAGTTGGGTTCTTAATGAAACTGAAATTCTATTGGCTTTTGATGGAGCTGTGTCCAGAGCATAGTCATAATGTCATAAGTCCTTGTACCATCTGATCAAGTTCTGACCTTCACAGGTAGGCCTGGGTTATTGTCAGCTCATTCTCTAGTTCACACATACACACACACACACATACACACCCCCCTCCAAAAGTGAAAGTAACAAAGAGTAGCAATGAGAAAATATGACCTGATTGACAAACACTTGGAAAAATTTTTTTTAAAAAATTAGTAATGGTTAAAGAGAGACAAAGTTAAAATATTTTGTTAAATTTTCTATTTTTTTAATTTTTAAAATTTAATTTATTGCTAGTTTTATACATACATCATGATTGCACTCAACATTCAGAATTTGTACTTGTATATGGCCCATCTTCATTTTGATTGTTTTTTCCTATTCCTTACAACCTCCATTCTTCTACATATACAAGATTTGTTTTCTTTTTTATTGATTTTTTCATTCCCTTCTTTACTTTTTCCTCCCTCCCTTTTCCTTTCCTTTTGAACAATTTTTGCCTACTACACAGTACCTATTCTACATTTTCGAACTCATTTATAGCTTCTCACACTAGAAAAATGATGTGGTATTTACGCACCTGTGTCTTATTTATTTCATTTATGAGTATGTCCTCAAGGTACATCCATTTGTGTTTAAATGACTCAAATGTATCATACTTTATGGAGGACTCATAATCTATTTTATAATTGTTACATTTTCTAACATGATGTATCAGTGACATTGATATAATCATGAAACTTTCATGTAGAACTTAGGGATCTCTTGGTCTAAATGTTATTCAAATTATCATAATATTTATTAAGAAAACTGGAAAAGAAAAATTTGGTTTCAGGACACAATTCAAATTGTGTTGCAGGGCCGGTGAGTTAGCTCAGTGGTTCCGGCGCCTGTCTTGCAAGCGCAAAGACCCGGGTTCAATCTCCAGTAACCACATACCATACGGGGCAAGGAGACTCACGCCCAGCAGCAACCAGTACCACATACCACAGTGCCAGGCAAGGTGGCTCACGCCTGTATTCCCAGCACTCGGGAGGCAGAGGCAGGAGGATTGCTGTGATGTGAGTTTGAGGCAGAGCTCAGGGCCAGCCTGAACCACAAAGGAAGACCCTGTCTCAAAAAACCTTAAAAAAAAATTGTGTTGCATTACTAGATATTCTTCTGATCTCAAAATAGCAATAGCTTCCTGCCCTATAATTATTTTTATCTCCATAAGTGTGAAGGCCTTTCCTCATGTCAGCCAATAGGCAACATGATAGAGATGCAATTATGAATGAACAATACAATCCTGCCTCTAGCAGAGATGACATATTAACTGTAAGTTGTGAAAATTTTTAAACATAAAGTCTGGAGAAAAATCTAAAATTGAAGGAAAAAGAGCAAGCTTAGGGATCTAAATCATTTAGATCAGCACGGTCAGTTACGGAAGCCATTAGACATACATGGAATAAGAAGCTATTGCTGGTTTTCAGTAGAGCATTATCTGATGTTTTTGGAAGACCACTATGGCTGAATGTTGAAAAAGAGTCTTAGTTCATGCCTAGGTGTGGAATAAGTATTAATAATGCCCTCTTTCCCTCTTAAAATTCCTGTTTATATCACAAGTACAGTCACTCTAACGGATGAGAGTATAGAGGTAGCTCAGTGAGAGATCTATGCAGGTAGGCTGGCTAAGTTGTTGCAGTGAAATAAAGCATGTTCTACACAGGAAATAGATGTTTTTCCCATAGTTGTATTTCTTTCCTTACTCTCTATTTTATTTCTATTTCTGTTACAATACATGCAACAAAGATACATTCTGAACCATTTTAGGTGTCCAACTATTTTAGTGGAATCAACTGAATTCATGCTTTTGTGAAACTATCATAATTATTCATCTCCAGAACTCATTTCCTACTGAAGAAAAACTGAATTTCTACTCTCATTATGCAGTCACCCCCCGTTCTCTCTCCCCCAAGTACCTATCAAACACCATGCTTCCATCTTGCCATCTCACATAAATAGAAACAAACATACAGTGTTTGTGGTTCGGGGAGTAGCTTATTCCACTTAGCATAATATCTTTAATGCTCAGCTGTGTTATAAAATGTTCCAGAATTTCCTTCCCTCTTCAGGCTTAATGTTATTCTATTGTGTTATATGCCACATTTTGTTAATCCATTCACCAATCTTTGGGCATTTCGACTGATCCCACCTTTTAGCTATCTTGAATAATACTGCTCTTGACAAAGGTATGTGACTATCTTACTAAGATACTGCTTTCAGGTTTTGTAAGTTGATATCCAGTAATTAAATTTTTAAGTAACCTAATAATGCTACTTGTAGATTTGTTGGTAGCCACCATTCTATTTTTCATAGTTGCAATACTACTTTGCATTCTCACTCAGTGCACAAACTTTCAAATGTCCCTACAATGCTGGGAACACTTGTTATTCCCAACACTTGTTATTCTCTGTGTCCTTGCTTGCCTTATTTCACAGCAGCCATCCTACTGGATAGGAGGTGAAATCCTACATCTACAAAATTGCAGTTTTAATATCCAGATTCACCACATGCACAGTCCTAGAACTTCACATCACTGAACAAAAGGTTAATAAACCCTATATTATGTTAAAATGAACGGGTTTATTTTGAAGTTGAATATATTTGATGAGATCTTCTCCTATGTATTTGTAAGACTCAAGCCTTATTGCGGTACTTCAAAATAACTGTCTCTCAGTCTCCTCGGAGCTCTAGTTCAATCTCCTTCATTGAGAGGCTTTGGAAAAGGATTTTTGAAGCAAATCTGAAAACCTGTCCTAATACTCATGTTGTGTTGTGAATGCCAGTTAATATCCACATTTGTGCTTGACCAAATGCTGAATGTGTGTGATATGACTTCTAAATATATGACTCTTTTAGAGGAGGGAGGGAATGAGTATAACCATGGAAAACTCCAAGTAATCTCACATCTAGATTGTGAGGAATACTTTCTCTCAACACCTCTCCCATTTGCTCACAAAACTAGTGAGTAATAATCTGTTCTAGTTTTATTATTTTTACTGAGATGGAAAATTATAAAATATTTCTTAAAATAATCTATAAAACCAGACTACTACATTTGAATTTCAGTTCAGCATGCCACTAGCTAGTTGGACTATGTATCCTGAGGCTAATTATGTATCCTATCTCTACTTTGGTTATTTCACATTTAAGATATCAGTACATGAGAAGTACTTGGAACAAGCACTAAATGAATGTTTGTATTTGTATTAATATTATTTAAAGTATATTATAATATTTATTTGAACCAAAAGAATAAATATACTCTTTCTGATTAACCTTCATGCTACTCTGGTTATGAACATCTATCATATTTACAAAAGCATCACTGTATCCGTAGACAAATATAAATATACAGCACATTTATAGAGAAAATCTCCCAGTTTATCAACCAAAAGCTTTGATACAACTAGAAGCATAGAGAAAACTAAATTCAATTGGTTGAATTTAACATTTATAGAAATTATTCAGATGAGGAGAACATTTCATTTGATTCATTAGCTCTAAGGCAAACTACCACTCACACAGATGAACTGAAGTACTTATTGCATTTAAAAATGCATTGGCTGTCTATATTATATGGCTAAATTCCATATTTATCTATCCAAAAAGTATAGAAAAGCCTACTTTAAAGCTCTGTCATCAGGAAAGAAAAAGCCATTTCATTCCTAAACATATCATAATGTTTCCTTCTGTATGTTTCTAGAATGGTTTCTGACATTGGAAAATAATTGGCCACTGTAATTGAGTTCCCTGCTGACATAAAACAGTTTGTGACTACCTACTCATTACTACAAAGGAACAGTGCATCACTTTTGTCAAAATATAAACTTAATCAAACAGAATGACTACGTTTGAATTTGCTTTGTAATCTGTTAATGATGTAAGTATAATTTTTATGGAAATGTTGTTGTTGTCTATAGTTGGTTCACAGTGGCCTGAACATCCCTTTACATGGAGATAACTCACTAGTGAAAAAGTAGTTACCAAAAAAATCACTTTCTAGACACTGCAAGAGGGAAATCAAAGATTTTTAAAGTTTTAATAATTCAAGGCCAAAAATGTATAAAGTTCACAATATTTTATCAAAAATATTGCATTGACATATTTCAGTGAAACCTAGTATATTACTTGCACATAGTAAGTAATGCATACTGACATTTGTAAACACTACTGACTCAAGTAATTGTGTTTGTCATTAATCACTAGCTGGCAGAAGACAAAGCTGTTGTTAGTACACAACAGTGGTTTCATTCTGACATATCTGAACATACACAGGACATGCTTTATCATCTCTACCCTTCTCAACTCCCTTACATTTTCTTCTTTTTTCTCCTTATTCCCTTTTTTTCCAGGTGAGTCTTCCATATATATTCATGGCACACCCCCTCCATTAGATTCCACATATGCCAGAAAATGTGTGATATTTATATTTCTGCTCATTTTACTTAACATAATGATTTCCAATTCTCCTCATTTTTCTGCAGATCAATGTTCTACTTCGGGGGCAGTATATATATATATATATATATATATATATATATATATATACACACACACATATATATAATTGTGTGTGCATACATATATATGTGTACATATATCCATATGTATGTATTTATGCACACATATATATGTACATACATACATACATACACATATATATAATTAATAGCATCATTTCCTTGGAGAAATGACAGGATGAGCTGGAGATTTATCTCAGTGGTTCCAGCTTGCAAGTGCAAGAGCCCAGGTTCAGTTCCTGGTAACCACATACAACCATGCCAGGCATGGTGACTCACACCCACCAGCAATCAGTACCACATACTACGATGTGGTTCACACCTGTAATCCCAGCACTCAGGAGGCAGAAGCAGGAGGACTGCTGAGTTCAGAACCAGCCTGAACTACAAAGTGAGACCTTGTCTCCAAAAACTTAAAAAAAAAAAAAAACTAAAAAAACAAAGAGATGTGCAGAAGATGAATAAATCATGCTCCTGGATGTACCAATACAAAACTTTCACCCATTAATTTCTGCTCTGTTCCCTCACTCTGCTTTCCAACAGCCATGAACTAAGCAGAGTGGCTCTCCCACATCCGTCTGCCACCATGTTTAGGCCTTGTAGCTACCCAGACTTGTACCGCATCTCCTGAAACCATGAACCTAAATCATTTGTTCTTTAAGTTATAGATTTGGGGTATTGTGTCTCATTAATAGGAAAGCTAATTAAAACAGAATGTTGGTAGCAGGACTGGGGACCTGTGTGATTGTACACATGATGTGCATGAGCATATGCTTTACAAGTCTTTGGAACTTGCTAGAAAAGTTGAGAAATGTTGGTTAGAGAAGCCTTGGAATGTAATAAGTAGAGCCTGATGGGTGATTCTGGCCAGACCTCAAATGATCAGAATGTTGACACCAATGCAGTTAGTAAAACACAGGCTCAGAGGTTTGAGTAGAGAACAGACTCCAGGGCACTTTGAACCAGAGCCCATGAGTGCTCTACCTTTGCACAAAGTTTGTCGACATTTTGCTCATGCCCTAAAACTTTTCAGCAGACCGTGGTTCATGAAAGTGAACTAACTAACTTGACAGAGGAAATTCAAAGACAATGCAACATTCAGGCCGTGGCATGGGTACTGCTTGTTGTTTTTAGAAAGATTTATATTAAGAATCAAGGGGAAAAAATATCACACAAGAAAAATTTAAGAAACTGATATTTTGTCCCAGAATGAAATATATATAAGGCTATATACACATATTATGCTGTGGTAGGTCTTGGATGTTGTAAGTGTATATTTATGTACAGAGACAATATTTTGTTTTCAGATATATACATATATATTTTTTTCTTTATCCATTCTTTGGTTGATGGTCTTCTCTGCTAGTTCCTTAACTTAACTATTGTGAATTATGCCATAATCAATATGTATATACAGTCATCTCTATATTACGTAGACTTCACTTCAGTGCTCTTGGGACTACACCAAGGGATACAATACTGGACCAAGTGATATCTGTATTTTTAAAATAAATACATAGAAGAAACTTTAAGCCATATACCCAAAGATTTCCCAAGTAGAAACACAATTCTAAATGTTATAATGTTAAGGATATAGGGCCGGGGATTTAGCTCAGTGGTTCCGACGCCTGTCTTGCAAGTGCAAGGGCCCAGGTTCAGTCCCCGGTGACCACACACAACAGTGCTGGGTGTGGAGACTCAGGCCCAGCAGGAATCAGCATGCATACCTCAGTGCCAGGCATAGTGGCTCATGCTTGTAATCCCAGCTCAGGAGGCAGAGGGAGGAAGGTTACTGTGAGTTTGAGGCTGAGCTCAGGGCCAGCCTGAATTACAAAAAGTGAGACCCTGTCTAAAATAAATAAATAAAAGAATATACAGTAAGATGACACCAAATTAAAAATTTTCTCTACAGAAAAAGGTGTAACAGAGTGCCAAGAAACCCTACAGAATGAGAGAAAATACTTGACAGTTATCCTCTGACAGCAGATCTATATCCAAAATATATTATGAACTCAAAAATATAACACTCCCAACAATCACCCCATCAATGAATGGACCATTGAATAGACACTTTTCAAAATAATACAAATGACCAAGAAGCATGTGAAAAAATGTTCAACAAAGTACAAATCAAATCTACAATGTGATCCCATCTCATCCCACTCTATCATTATCAAGAATACAACAAAGCAATAGATGCTGGAAAGAATATGGGAAAAGTAAACACTTATACACTACTGGAGGGAAAGTAAATCAGCGCCCTCACTTTGAAATCAGTAGAGGTTTCTCAAAATCAGAGGAGGTTTCACAGAAACTAATAGAGCTACCATCAGAAAGTAGAGTAATAAAGACTGGGAAGGTAACTCAGAAATCAAATAACCCTGAGTTCAAACACTGTACTGCCAGTGAAACTTTACATTTAGTAGTTCCTCATTTGTGAACATATTTGGGCAACCAATATTCACATTTAGTTCCAGACATTTTTATCACTCAGGAAAAAAAAATCGTTATCTGCTACCAGTCACTTCTAAGTCTCTGTTCTCTCAACATCAGGCAACTATTAATTGAATATACCTATTCTGGGCATGTTTTATAAATGAAAGTATGAATTATATTGCCTTTTATGTCTCCCTTCTTTCAGTTAGCATATATTCAAGGTTTCTGCATGTTATATCACATATTATAGTATCAACCCTTTTTATAGCTAAATAATATTCTATTACATGAATTTTTATTTACTGAACCAAATAAGACAGCTGCTATTTGATAGATTGCATTGAATCTGTAGAACAGCTTAACAACTATTGTCATCTTAACAAATTTATCTTCAAATCTGTCAACACAGCGTTGTTTTTCCACTTACCCAGGACATTTATCTCTTTTAACAGAGCTTGTTTTCTGTTTATATATCTTACACTTCTTTTCATGAACTTTTTCTTGAGCATTTTATTATTTTTATGCTATTATAAACTGTAACTGTAACAATTTTTGTTTGGGATGTTAATTATAAGTATATATAAATACATATAATTTCTGTATATTATTCTTATATCTTACAACCTTGCTGAATGAATAATTATTGTTTGTGTGTGAATTCCTCACAGTTTTCTAAATTAAAGAATGTGTCATCTTTGAATAGAGATACTATTATTTCATGCATTTTGGTCTTCATGCCTTTTATCTGTCCTCCTTGTCTAATTTCTCCATCAGAAAGCTCAAGGAAAAAATGAATAGCAGTGATTACAGTAGATCCTAATCTTTTTCCTGATCTTCAGGCTTCCAGTGTTTCAGCACTAAGCATGATGATAGCTGTGTCTTTTTTCTGTTTTACAAAAGCAGATGTTCTTACTACAAATGAATTTTTAAACATCTTTTTATATGTTTATGGGCATTCATATTTCTTTTGTTGATGTGTGTATATGACTGGTACAGAATGGTGAGATTTGCTCTGGCATATTGGTGTACATGAAGAAGTTGATTCTCACTACCCCATTCTCCTGTTCCTCTTCTTCCCTCACTTATCTCTAAAAGTTTGGTTGTAGTTTGATATTTATACCCTTCTGCAATTGATTTATCATAATATTTGAGAATCTTCATATCTAGCTTTCTTGAAGTTTATCCCTTTCACTTCTCAGGAAGAAAATAAAGTGAAATAACAATGACACAAAGACAACTAAACATTGGCATACAGGAAAAAAAACTAAATTGAAGCAATAATTATGTCAACACTGAAAAATAAAACTTATTTCATATATGCTAATTTTATTGTATTCATAATTTAAGGTTTTTTATTACAAAAAAATTCCAGATTTTGTTAAATGTGTTTTGTATCTATGAAACTAATCATGTGGGGTTTATCCTTTCTTTAATTAAGATTGAACAATACATTACTTGATTTTTGAATGTTGAAAAAATTTTGTATTCTTAGGAAAAAATCAATTTTATCATAATGTGTAATTAATTTTACCTGTTGCTGGATTTAGTTTGTTACCATTTTGCTGAGGATTTTTTGTGTTCAAATTGACATGAGAAAATAGTCTGCAATTTTCTTGTGATGTTTTCTTTAGCCCTCATTTCAGATTAGCATAGCATTAGAGAATGAACTAGAAATTGTACTTGCTGCATTTACTTTTTGGAAGAGGTGTGTCAAAACTGATGGTGATTCTGTAAAGGTTTCACACTAAATCTGTATGTTTCTGAGCTTCTTATAAGAACTATTTTTAAACCATTAACTCAATATCTATCATCTATTCATTTTTTGTATTCCTTCTAGGTTCCATTTTGATAAATCATGACTTCCTAGAAATTTATCATTTTAAGGTATATAATTTAATTGATTACCAGAGAATTTTTCAAAGTATTCTTTATAATTCTTTTTGAATTTATAGTGTCAGTACTGGTATTTCTTCTTTCATTCTAATTTCAGTGATTTGAAGCTTGCATTTGTATATCATCACTTCAACAAAGATTTACAAACACTTAAAGAATCAACTTTTACTCACTCCAGTTTTTTCTATTTGTTTTCTATTCTGTAATTCAATGTTTTTTCACTCTAATTTTTATTTCTGTGATTGTATTTTCATTTTTGTTTAATCAGTCCTCTTTTTCTGTAGCCAATACAGTTTAATTTATTAACTAGAGGTCACTATTTACTTTTAATATAGATATGTACAACTAAGAAGCATTGTGTTAGCAGCATCTTGCAAGGTTTGTTATGTGGTATTTTTATTTCCTTTCATCTAAAAGTATATTGAACATTTTCTTTGAATTCTTATTTGGCTTATAGACTTTTTAATATAGTTTTTTTTTTAATTTCCACTTATTAATTTCCATGATGTCTATTATTCATTTCATGTGTCATTCAATTTGTCATACATAGAACATACTTTACTATTTTTAGATTTATTAAAAACTACCCTAATAAATGCTGCATCCTATAAAGGGTTTCATGTAAATTGCTGAAGAATGTAAATTCTATTCTACTGTCTTTGGGTGGAGTGCAGTATATCTTTCTATCAGGTTTACATGGCATATAAAGCCATGATTTTGTTTTTGTGCTGAGCTTTGTAAAAATGTTCTGTCGATTTCAGAAACTGGGACCCGGGGTCTACGTTTAGTATTGATGAATTATCTTTCTCTTAAATTCATTTTTCTATGTGTACTTTATATCTCTGTCATTGAATGATTTTATCTTAATAACTGTTACATGTTACTGATGCATTAACACTTTTATCATTATAAAATATCCTTTATTTTCTACCATAACAAAATTTTGTTGCTTATATTCTTATATTGTCACTAATATTCATACATTCATTACAAGTCTCTTGATTAATTTTCTAGAAATTTTTTGCCAACTTTGTACTTTAAACCATTTTGTGTATTCAGATATAAAATGTGCCTATTATAAATAATATATAGATAATACTTCTCATCCATTCTGTCAATCTCTTCCTAATTAACAGAGAATTTAAACAATTTATATTTAATATGATTTCTGAGATGCTATTTTTACATATGGCCTTTTAATATTTGTGTTCTATGTGTCATGACTGTTTTCATTTTTCTGTTACTACATTAGTGCCTGCTTTTGGAGGGTCTATTTAATTTATTATTTATTTATTTATTTATTTATTTAGCTTTTTGAGACAGAGTCTCACTTTGTGGTTCAGGCTGGCCCTGAGCTCAGCCTCAAACTCACATCACAGAAATCCTCCTGCCTCTGCCTCCCGAGTGCTGGGATTACAGGCGTGAGCCACCATGCCCAGCACTGTGGTATGTGGTACTGTTTGCTGCTGGATGTGAGTCTCCATGCCAGTATAGGTATGTGGTTACCAGGGGATCGAACGCGGGTCCTTGTGCTCACAAGGCAGGCACCGGAACCACTGAGCTAAATCCCTGGCCCTGAGAGTCTATTTAATTTAATATACTTTCTTTTATCAGATTTGTTGAGCTATTCTTCTACAGTCTACTGTCTATAATTAACAAATTAACTTACAGTAATCTAAGTTATTTTACTATCAAGTTAATTGCAGTAATATAAAAACTCTGCTCAATACATCTTGGTTCACTTCCCATTAACATATGTGGTCATACAAAATTATAACAATGTCTATACCTATGAGCAAAAATTCATAATTTTATTGTACTACATAATTTCTTAGTATAGTATAAAGTGTTAAAATGAACTACAAATAAATTGCACTAATATTTTAATTTACATTTGCATGGTTATCTTTTTTGATGCCTATTTTTTTTTTCTTGGGATTCAAATTATTACCTAGTGTTGTAGCTGGTATCTAGATATCTCCCAAAGCCTCATGCAGTCATAGCTGGAGCTTTTTCAGAGACAAATGGATCTGGAGTGTGTGACATTGAAAATGATTCACAGTGCAATGTTAGACTTTAAGGTACTGAGCAGGATTGAAAGTGTGTGTGCTACCCATACCAAGTAGCCTGGATAAGATAAAAGGGGCAGAAAGACGCTGGAAATGTTCCTTGTTTGCATTGTTTCCTGTCTTCTGCCAGCCCTGAGCTGTCTCTCTTCTGCATTGCCCTTCTGCCAAGCCATCCTGCCTTGGAGCCAGCAAATTATGGACTGAAACCTCTATAAACCGTGAGCTAAACAAATCATTCTCAATTTCACTTTAGGTGTCAGATATTTTGTCTCTCAGTAAAGAGAGAAAAGTAACTAAACCCCTACTTTCCTTACATGATAGACTGATACTCTGCCTATGGCATCTTTTAGGGAACTCTATTAGTAATAAACTTTCTGGATTTGTTGATTTTTGTATATCCTACATTTTTGAAAAATAGTTTTAGTGGATACAGTATCCTTGGATGACAGTCTTATTCTCCCAAAACCTAGAATAAAGTATCCTGTGGACCACATTGAAAAATATTTTGTTATAACAGATAACTTGTATAATACATAATTAAAATAGGATCTGTTGTATATGGAAGGATCACTTTTTCTTTATTACTTTGAATACTATTTTTTTTAACTTCTTTTTGGTTTAACAAATTTGACTATGTGGTATATAGATATATATCTCTTTAGATATGAATCACCTTAAGTTATTCTTCTTGGAATTTATTGAGTTTTCTGGTATCTAAAATAATATTTTACATCAAATTTATGGGGTTAGGGGTCACAATTTTTCAAGAATTATTTATTTTCTCCCTGTTTTTGTTTTCTTTGTTTGTTTGTTTGTTTGTTTTTGAGACAAAAAAGTTTTTTTGTTGTTTTTTTTTTTTTTTTTTTTTTTTTTTTTTTTTTTTTTTTTAGGTTTTTTGAGACAGGGTCTGGCTTTTGTGGTTCAGGCTGGCCCTGAGCTCAGCCTCAAACTCACATCACAATCCTCCTGCCTCTGCCTCCCGAGTGCTGGGATTACAGGCGTGAGCCACCACGCCCGGCACTGTGGTATGTGGTACTGGTTGCTACTGGGCACACCCAGTATTGTTATGTGGTTACCGGGGAATCGAACCCAGGCCCTTGGGCCTGCAAGAGAGGCGCCAGAACCACTGAGCTAACTCCCCGGCCCGACAAAAAAGTTTTTTGAGTCTCACTTTGTCATTCAGGCTGGTCCTGAACTCAGTCTCAAACTCAGCAATCCTCCTGTCTCTGCCTCCTGAGTGCTGGGATTACAGGC
>PVIR01007683.1:0-59945 GCA_004026965.1 Petromus typicus | reverse complement strand
TTGTAAAAATACTAACTTGGAGAAAATTATTAAAGTTAAATCTTAATCTTGAGAATGCTGAAGATTAAAGTTCAAAAATGCTAACATTATATATTTAACCTCTGCTTTCCAAGTAGTTGATTTTAAAGAGTTGGGTTTTAGTATGTCAAAAAATTTAGAAAAGGATACAATGTATGTAAGATTACAAAATCTTAAGGAATAACTGAAAACATGCCAGAAGAAATTATAAATAAAATTTTTCATATGGAATAAAACCCTGAAATAGAAATTTTAGAAATTCCATGAAGAGAGTGAGTAGAACCAGTTGATTTTCTTTGAATTAGATTCATTTTTTAATACTAGTTGTAAATCCATATTTTCACTTTGATTACAATGTATTTGATGGTTCTTGCTTAGACACGGCTGCCTCCTAGCATATTACATTTTGGAAGTTATTTGTGATTTTTTTTGGAGGGGTCGTACTGGGGATTGAACTCAAGCCCTTTAAAAATGTATTTAGTCACACAAAATAAATTTATTTAGAAACAGATCTGGCTAAGTCTGGTTACCAAGACAATCCTGTCTCAGCCTCACACATTATTATTGGCATGTGCCTCCATGCCTTTCTTACTTGTAATTTTGTATGTATTGTATGCTCTTAGGTAAAACCTTATATGAGATACTTAGGTAAAGGATTATACCAACTCTTCTTTCTTGAGTTCTGACATTTGAGTAATAAAGGGGTGCCCCCAAAAGAACCAATACTTCTTATTTACTCAGAAACTCAATGAATGCATGCTCTTCTTTTTTTGTGGTACCAGGGACCGCATTCATGGCTTTTCACCTACAAGGCAGGCACAGTGCCACTGAACTAAACTCCCAATCTATTTTTTAAAAATTTTTAGGCCAGGGAGTTAGCTCAGTGGTTCTGGCACCTATCTTGCAAGTGCAAGGGCCTGGGTTCGATTTCCCGGTAACCACATACAATACTGGGTGTGGAGACTCACCCCAGCAGCAACCAGTACTATATATCACAGTGCTGGGCGTGGTGGCTCACTCCTGTAATCCCAGCACTTGGGAGGCAGAGGCAGGAGGATTGATGTGATGTGAGTTTGAGGCTGAGCTCGGGGCCAGCCTGAACCATAATGTGAGACCCTGTCTCAAAAAACCTAAAAAAATAAATAAGTAAATAAATAATAAAAATTTTTATAGTACTGGGTATCAAACTCAGGAAATGCACTTGCCAGGCAGATGGCAGCACCACTGTGCTACAGCCCCAGGTGAAGTAATTGTTGACACTGAAAGTCCTTGTTACTGGATACTGATACCAGTATATGTAATAATATATTTTTAGGAATCAAAATAGATTTACCAACCAGAGATAGAGTAACATTTTTCTTCTGGCTTGATGAGTTCACCTTTGCAAGTCTTTCTTGTGAATTAAGCCTCTGTGGCGTTTTTTCTTTTTTTTTTTTTTTTTTGAGACTGGGTCTTACTTTTTTTGTAATTTGGGCTGGCCCTGAACTCAGCCTTGAACTCACAGCAATCCTCCTGTCTCTGCCTCCCGGATTACAGGCCAAGCCATCATGCCCGGCACTGTGGTATGTGGTTTTGATGCTGATGGGTGTGAGTCTCCATGCCCCAGCATTGTTGTGTGTGATTGAATCTGGGCCCTTAGACTTGCAAGGCAGGCTATGGAACCACTTACTGAGCTAAATCCCCGGCCCTGTGGCGTTTTGCAATAAGCGAATACCTTTTGTATGTTACTACACCAAGACTTCTGCTAGGTACTAAATTTTTAAGTAATTGATAAGTATTATGTCATTGGATTCTAATTCACTTATTTTTGAAAAAAAAAATTTTTTTTTTTTTTTTTTTTTACTTTTTTGAGACAGGGTCTCACTTTGAAGTTAAGGCTAGCCTCAAACTCACAGCAGTCCTCCTGTCTCTGCCTCTAAAGTGCTAAGATTACAGATGTGAGCCACCACAGTAATTGGCACTGTGATATGTGGTTACCAGGGACTGAATATGGGACCTTGCACTTGTCAGACAGATGCTGGAACCACTGGGGATTTACCCCAGACTTTATTTTTTAATATCTAAGGAACTGCTGAAAATAGCCTTCATTTCTGCTTTATTTGGGGACTTTGTGTTTGGTTATCGATGAATTAGGTTGCATGGGTCATTAGAGACAATTTAAGAACTTTGAAAAATGGAATTAGTTTGCGTAGATTACATCTACCTGGTTTATTGTGTTTCTCTGTCAGATCAGTAAATCTCTCTTTCATAGAGAAGGAAAATCTGACGTGATATTGAACACAAACTTTAAATTATTTCTGTCTTTTTATGGTTGCACTAGAACTTTCTCATCTTGTGTTTTTTAGGAAGTACTCTGCGGTGAGCCGGGACGGCTCTTTCCATTACGTCCACAGTACTCCCTTTGGCAACTATTCTTTCATCTCGGTCGATGCCACCCAAAATCCAGGGCCAAAGAGGCCCTATAATTTCTTTGGGATTTTAGATGAGGTACAGTGACAATGTTGCCTTCCTTTGTAATTTACCATTTCTAAATCTTCGTGGATACACGTGGATCATTTAAAGTTGTCCTAAATACCCAAGTTCTTATCTAGAAATGTTCAAGAAAAATTATATTGTGCTTAGAGGTATAGCTAAGACCTGTTGGCTACTTTAGCACTATTATTGCTCTTCCTGTTCTTACCCTAGAATATGAAGAAGCACATCAGAGTTTATATTTATTTGGTAAACACTTATGAACTATATACCAAGTGTAGCATGTACTTTTCAAGATGCAGGGCCTATGCCTTTGAGTACCAAATGGTATATCACTACATCTTCACACTTGCCAATACTAATTAGTGATCTTTAAGAAAAGAACAATTAGCTAGGTGTCGTGGCAAACCCCTGTAATCCCAGCACTTGGGACCCTGAGGCAGGAGGATCATCATGAGTTGAGATCAGCCTGGACTACATAATGAGTTCAAGGGCAGCTTGATCTACATAGTAAGATGCTGTCTCCAGAAAAACAAAGAAAAAGAAAAGAACAACTATCAAGTATTTTTTTACACTGTTAGGTGAAAATTCGCTGGATTACAGCTATCTCTAAAGTCACATCTGAGAACTTCGCATTATTGCTTTTTTTTTAAGTTTTCAGAGACAGGGTCTCGCTTTCTTAGTGCAGGCTGGTCCTGAACTCAGCCTCGAAATCAGCAGTCCTCTTGCCTCTGCCTCCCGAGTGTTACCACACCCAGCATTGTTGTATGTGGTTACTAGAGATCGAACCCAGGCCCTTGCACTTACAAGGCAGGTGCTGGAACCACTGAGCTAAATCCCCGGCCCTGTTTTCTGGTTTTTGGTTTTTGAGACAGGGTCTTGCTATATAGTTCAAGGTGGCCTTGAAATCACTACGCAGCCTGGCCTAGCCTAGAACTCAAAGTGATCTTCTTGGGTCAGCCTTTAGAGTGATGGAATTATAGGCATGTGCTACAATATCTAGTGTAAACATTTTGCATCTGCTGGCATGGTGATGTACACCTCTAATCCCAGTACTAGGAGACTGAGGCAGGGAGATCTTCATGATTACAAGGCCAGTCTGAAGTACATAAAAAGATTACATCTCAAAATCCCAAAGAAGGCCAGGTATTTAGCTCAGTGGTTCCAGTGCCTGCCTTGGAAGTAAAAGGTATCGAGTTCCCCTCCCGGTAACCACATACCACATTGCTGGGCGTGCTTACTTATGCCCAGCAGCAATCAGTACCACACACCACAATGCCGGGCTTGGTGGCTCACACCTATAATCCCAGCACTCAGAGAGGCAGAGGCAGAAGGATTGCTGTGAGTTTGAGGCTGGCCTGAGCAACATATTTAGATCAGAGCCAGCCTGAACTAGAAAGCAAGACCCTGTCTCAATAAATAAATAAATCCCAAAAGCAACAACAGCAAACCAATGTGAATCTTACAGATGTCTACCTGTTCCCAGTGATTTTCACCCTTACCCTAATTAAAAGTCCTTCATTTTCCTCCCATTTCAGAAACAAATGCAGGAGCTCTCATTACTAGCCAAAGAAAGTAGTCAGAGCAACCACACGATCTGGTTTGGGCACTTTACAACGTCTACTATGCTCTCTCCATCCCCAGGAATCCAGTCAGTAATGAGGTAAAGAAGACTTCCCAAAGCAGAGCTAACTGCTTTTAGTTCCTTTATTGTCATCCTGTCTTCTTTCCTCAGGAGACACTTTCTAGTGCAAGGCACAGGCTGTCCTTGTTCGTTGACTGTGTATTTTCGTTGGTTAGCTCAGCCACAGCGTATTTGTGTGGGCATCTTCATACACTTGGTGGACTGAGGCCTGTTTTGCACACTCGCCACTTGCAAGGCACCTTGGAACTTGAGGTGGGGGACTGGAAAGATAACAGAAGGTAAGAGAACGACTCTCAAATAAAACTTCTCCTACAAAAGCTTTGCTGAAATAATGGCACTTTGCCTATGGATGTGATGCCAGTTAAGGAAAACTTGTTTTTTAAGTAATTATGTTTTTTAAAGTAATTTATGTATTTGATATTCTGGTTATGATACAAAATCGTTGTAGTAGTGATGTTCACTATCACTATATCATGTTGAATTTTCAAGGAAATAGTTTTAAATTCCACTTTGCATAAAAATGATGGAGTAGTTTATTGAAAATAAAATTTTCTAGCTCTTCCCTTAGAGGTTGCAGTTGCGTTGGTTGATGGATCTGTGGTCTGTACTGCTCTATGGATGATACCTGGAGAAGCATTAGGACTAGAAATGTTATTCTTTTTCTTGAATTTTATATCATTCTAATTATTGCTACAAGATGTTTAGTGATTTAAAATTTTAAATAAATGTCATTGGTTTTGTTAACTTTGAAGTCTAATAAAAAACAGCTTATTGGCTGAATATGGTGTCACAGATCTGTAACCTCAGCACTTTGGGAGGCTGAAGCAGGAGGCTCACAAATTTGGGCATCTGTTTCACACACTCGTGCAAATAGTGAGACCCTGTCTCAAAATTTAAAATAGGTGGCTGTGGTGTACACACTTATAATCTCAGCACTTGAGAGGGTGAGGCAAGAGGACTGCCACAAGTATGAGATCAGCCTGGGCTACATAGTGAGTTTAAGGCCAGCCTGAACTGTACAGCAAAATAAATGCTGTTTCAAAAAACTTTTTTAAAAAAGTGAATAACTGACTGACTGGTGGGGATGTAACTCAGTGTGAAGGCCCTAGGTTCAAAACCCAGTCTCCTCACTGCACCTCCCAAGAAATAAAAAGTTACTTGGACTGGAAATTGAGCTCAGGTGGTACTGCACCTATCTTGGAAGTGTAAGGCTCCGTGTTCCATCCCTGGTATCATAAACAAAAAAGATAAGAAAAAGTTACTTACTGAAAGTGCTGGGTTGGTAGCCTGACTAGTCCCTGGGGGATGCCCAGTCACCTGATGCAAGAACAGCAGAGGATGAAAGAATAATACACAAAAATCAAGAAATACAGAATAATGGACAATAGTTTATTACTTTGGGGACCGGGAGTTGATCTTCAGCTCTGTCCTTGCTAAAGACTACCTGATCTTAGCTTTTTCCTGGCAAAGATCATAAGCACTGGATTAGGCAGTATTTATGATTATACAGCATAGCAAGGGTGCATAAAGGCAGCTGTAGGGAATAGGAGAACTAATGTACTAATGAGCCAGGCTTGGAAAAGGGGAGTAACTACATATACCTGTTATAGTTATCAAGGTGCCTGGACTGTCTAGCAGGTCATCGCTAACAAGCCGCTTGCATTGTCTTGCTAACGTTTAATCTTGGAGAATGCCTGCCCAGAGCCGTAATTCCTCAGCTGCAGTGTTTCCTTGCTACACAGACATCACCACCATCAATCACTGAGGACTCACTTGTGACCACCAGTTGTGACTGGTGCAGGGAAGTCTATCTCTACACCAGCTAAAGGGTCAATTAGCAAGCAGTTCACACTCAGGCCTTGAAGAGAGACTTATAATCTTAATCAATGGCCAAACTCATAAGTCAAATCAATAATATCTAAAGCCTGCTCAGTTCAATTTTAAGATGGTGTCCTACACAAAAGTGTGTAGTATAATTGAAACATTTTTTTTAGAGAAGTATTTTTTTAGTAAGTTCATAGAAAACTACCATCTCATTTTCTATTATTTAATTTATTCAGATTGAGTGCTCTGAAGATATTAGGCACTCACTATTGGTTGAACTGAATATCTCTTTTGTTTTTTTAGGTTTTTGGAGACAGGGTCTCACTTTGTGGTTCAGGCTGGCCTGAGCTCAGCCTCAAACTCACATCACAATCCTCCTGCCTCTGCCTCCCGAGTGCTGGGATTACAGGCATGAGCCACCACGCCCGGCACTGTGGTATGTGGTACTGGTTGCTGCTGGGTGTGGGTCTCCACACCCAGTATTGTTATGTGGTTACCGGAGAATCGAACCGGGTCCTTGCGCTTGCGAGACAGGCGCCGGAACCACTGAGCTAACTCCCCGGCCCTATGTTATCTCTTTTTAACTGTTTCTATACACTGAAAAGCAGTTTACATCTTGGAAAGTACTTCCTTATAGTGGTTGGCTTTCCAAGAAACTGAAGAACTATGCTGAAGCCTGTAATTGCCTGGGAACTGTAATTACTTTGAGCTAATACCTATCTGTTCATAATGGTTAGGGCATGGGCTGGGTTATAATGCCTTTTGTGACAGAACCTTCCTAACTCTGGGTCAGCTTCTTTATTATGTCTAAATGATATCGTTACAAATTGAGATGTTAACTCTGAAACCATTTTTTCCCTTTCTGTTTCCACCTGCTTTTCTGTATTCCAGACCTAAAGTTTTAGTTGGAGTTTTACTGAAAATACCTTTACCTGTCATTATAAACATTTAAAGTTACAATAGAAGATTTGAAAATAAAATATTGATATTATTGGGGCTGGGGATTTAGCTCAATAGTTCTGATGCTTGCCTTGAAAGTGCAAGGTCCCTAGTTCGGTCCCTGACAACCACATACAGCAATGCCGGGTATGGTGACTTATGCCCAGTCCACCAGGATTTGGTACCACATTCCACAGTGTCAGGCGGGTGTGTTGGCTCACATCTGTAATCTCAGCACTCCGGAGACAGAGGCTGGAGGATTGCTGTGAGTTTGAGGCTCACCTGGGCTACATAGTGAGCTCAGGGCTAGTCTGAACTACAAAGCAAGACCTTGTCTCAAAAAAAAAAAGATTGATAGTATCAGACCAAACCTTGTAACGGACGCAAATAAATCCAGAAGTATTATTGTTAACATGATAAACAATTATTTTCACCCCTGTGAGTCCAGGGCAACTCTCTTTGGAGGGTGCCTCACAAATTCCAGTGTCCTGGAATAACACACCCATTCCAGACAGAAAAGAGAATGATCCACACTGCTTCCCCATTCTGTGCTTCAGAAGTGTGATGCACATCATTTCTGCTCAGACCTTTTGGCCAGAATGAATCATTTGGCCCCAGCCCAACACCAAGGAGACTGGGAAATGCTGGAGAGCAAATGGAGAGTTTGGTGAACACTGCCACTTGCGTCATGGTTCATGATTTCTCTCTTTCTTCTTCTTTTTTTTTAAAGGAAAGGGTTTATTTGGATTATGTTCATAGAGGTTTTAGTTCATAATTGATTGGTACCAAGGTAGGGCTGACAAGCAAGCATTGCAGATAAGAAACAACATGGCGCCCACATGGTAGCAAAGACAAGAGGCTTTAGTTCATGGTGGCAAAGACAGCAAAAGCAACTAGAGCCATTATTTCTCCCATCCAAGTACTAACCAGGCCCGACCCTGCTTAGCTTCCAAGATCCGGTGCGTTCAGGGAGGTATGGCCGCAGACAGCCATTATTTCTTTTCTGAGTTCTAAAAGAAAATATAAGACAGTAATTACTCTTTAATGACTTATCTACTGTTTACCATAAATTGGAAAACCAAAGCAACTTAACTTTTACTTCCTTTGAAATTATATGAATAAAAATTTGAATGAAGTATAAAAAAAAAGTTCCTTGATGTTATCAAACATTTTAATATTCACTATATAGCGTTATTGATAAAATGAAGGATGTGAGATCTTAGGCTTGTGATGAATGTCATAGGTTCAAAATAGTCTTTGTTTTGTATTTTTACATTTGTGCTGTTACCTTTGTGCCCTTTGTATATGAAGTGACTGAGTTACCTTTGTAGGAAGTAACTAAGTTATCTCTGTCCTCTGGTGTCTAGGTACCGGATCTTTGCTTTTGATCATGACCTTTTCAGCTTTGCAGATTTGACCTTTGGCAAGTGGCCTGTGGTTCTTATCACCAATCCTAAATCACTCCTCTATAGTTCTGTTAAACATGAACCACTGGAAAGACTCCTTCACTCAACGCATATCAGGTATTTTATCCTTCTTTAGAATTTAGTTTCAGTTTGCTATTGATAGAGAATAAATCATTCTGATTGTATTCCCATGCATGTAAAAGCTAGAGGATATCCACTTAACAGTTTTCTCAGCAATCTAAGCATTAAAGGTGAATGGCGTACTGCTTCATTCTCATTCAATTCAAAAGCATAGATTTCTGTTTGTTTTGTTTTGTTGAGATATAGTCTTCTTATATAGTTCAGGCTGGCTTTAAATTAGGAGCTATCCTCCTGCCTTAGCCTCCCAAGTGCTGCGATTACAGGCATGTGCAACCGTTATTACTGCTGTTATTTGTTTTTGTTGTACTAAGGATCTAACTGAAAGTCTTATACATATTAGACAAGAGCTGTACCACTGAGTTATATCCCTAGCTCCTAGCTTTTTTTATTTGTATATTTCTACATTTTTGTAGTCATAATACACTTCCCCTCACATACTACTTTCAAAATTTTATATCATATATCAGAAAAGGTTTTTCACATTACTCTATAACTTTCCAAAAAACAAAAGAGGCTACGGATTTGGCTCAGTGTACTGTGACTAACTTGCAAGCACAGTGGCCCAAGTTTGATCCCCAGTACTGCAAAAAAAACCACCAAAAAACATTACAGTAACAGACATATTGCCACTAATCTTCCTTAAATACTCTTGCTTTGAACACACTCATTCCTCATTTTTGCCACTTTCTGAAGCAATTCCTAAAATTCTCTTTTGTGTCTACAAGGTCTGGTCACAAATGCAGTGAATGCTGCTACCGAGTGTCATCCAGCAGAAAGGCAGGCCTGTGAGAACATGCCAGCGTGTTCCCATTCATCTTGTTTACTACATCTGGTGCATGTGACTTCTGGCTCATTCCCCAAAGTCAAAATGACCTTGAAAGGTGAAGGTTATGAATGGATTTGAGATGCCATGTCAGTGCCACTAAAGTCATGAAAAGGGATTTCCAAAAGCTTCCAACAGTGGCAAGAACAATGGGATGATTGTATTTAAAGTGAGGGAGAGTAATTTGAGGATTACAGGTAATATGTCTCTTACTACTGTATAATACATTTTTGAAAGATTTCTAAACATTCTCTTCTTAAGAGAAAAATGAGGACTTCAGGACTTTCTTTAGAAAGAACTTTGAATGTGCACCAGTTGGTTTTGTCAAAATAAACTGATTTTCCTTTCCAAAAAGTAAAAAAATAGTTCCTAATTCCTCAGGTATCCTCAATTGTACAACCCTAAAAGCCACCATTCAGAAAGAGCATATTGTTGAGTGATCCCTACATGTGATGGTTCTGCCCAAACTTACGTATTTCCATAATAATTCTATTGTTCTTCTTAAAAATATTGACAAATATTTACAGCTCTGTGTTTTACATATGCTTTCATTTCAGAGTCTTGGCCTTTTCCTCATCCTCTATTACCTCTGTCACTATCAAGATTGATGAAGTTAGTTTAGGGCAGGCTGTTCATTTGTCTGGTCCTATTTTCATACTAAAGTGGAACCCCAGAAACTACAGTAATGGGACACATAATATAGAAGTAATTGTCCAGGTAAGTTAATTTTTAATTTATTATGTAGATGATTAGGTTGATGCCATAATGAAGTCTATTATACATTTTAGTACTTATTTCCATTTTCAGTTTTTCATTTCAGAAAAACAATGTGGTATTTAAATGTGTGCCTGATTTATTTCACTTAAGAGTATATGTTCAAGGTCCGTCCATTTACTATAAATTTCTCGAGCTCATCTTTTAAAGCAGAGTAGTTGTTTCACTGTATAAAAAACCCCATATCTTTCTCCATTCATCAGTTGATGAGCATTTGGGCTGTTTCAAGATTTAGCAATCACAAACTGAGATACTATAAACATGGTTGTGCATTTATCTTTGTGGTGTGATGTTTTTAATTCTTTTGGGAAGATAACAGGAAGGAGAATAGCTAGGTCAAATGGAACCTCTAGTTTCATTTTTTTGAGGAATCCCCACACTGATTTTTGACAGTGGTTGCTCTAGTCTACACTTCCACAGTGGAGTAGAATTCCTTTTTCCCCAGAGCCCCACCCTCATCTGTTACTGGTTGATTTCTTGTCAACAGTCATTCTTTCTGGAATAAGATGGAATCTCAGTGTTGTTTTAATTTGTATCTCGCATATGAACAGTGGTGTTGAATATTTTTTCTATATTTATTGGATGTTTCTATTTCTTCCTTTTATATGTATCTATTCATTTTATATGTCTGTTTTAGGATTGGGCCTTTAAATTGGGGGCATCTGGGTTTTTTTAGTTATTTGTATATAATAAATATTAGTCCTTTGTCTGACAAACAGCTGGCAAAATCTTTTTACATACTGTGGGTTGTTTCTTCATTCTGTTGGTAAATTCCATTTCTTTGCTGTGCTGAGCATTCATGGTGTCTACCAGTTTCCTAAGCTTCTCTATTTTTTTGTGTCTGCTCTAGAGTAACCATCCATGTCTTTCATTATTGTCACCCTCTCTGGACTTATCTGAGAAATTTTTTTATTTGTTTTTTTGCATTTTTTGAGACAGAATCTTGCTTTGTAGCCCTAGCTAGTCTCAAATTTTCAGTCATCCTCCTATCTCTGCCTCCTGAGTGCTGGGATTACAGCATGTGTTACTACACCCAGCCAAGAAATTATTTCTGAGTTGATTTTTTTCTAAACTCTCATTCATCTGCTTAGTTATTTCTGCTGTTATCATTTCAGAGAGTCTTGGTTGAGTTTAGAATTGTTATACCTGTGGCCAGGGATTTAGCTCAGTGGTTCCAGCATCTGTCCCAAGTTCAATTCCAATACCACATACCACAGTGCTGGCATGGTGGCTCACACCCGCAATCCTAGAACTGGGGAGGCAGAGGTGGGAGGACTGCTGTAAGTTTGAGTCTACCCTGGGCTACATAGTGAGTTTAGAGCCAGCCTGAACTACAAAGCAAGACCCTGCCTCAAAAAACAAAACAAAAAAAGATTGTTCTACCTTATCACCCCCTAGTGTTACTTTTGGTGAGCTAGAAGTGCTCAAGTGCCTTTTTTTTCTTTTCTCTCTCTTTTTTTCAAGTTTAATTCCTGAGTTGATACTTGTAATTTGTTGATGGCAAGTAGAGTTACTACTACTATAACTAACCCTGAGGAAACGAGTGCTTCTTAGAGGTGACTTATAGGTGTAGGCTTTAGTTGTGTTGCAAGATCTTATCTCTTCAGTTTATTGTGGAGAAGTTGCTATCTCCTTGGCCTAATCCATGGTTCTTTGGCACTGGGCTGTAGTATTGTTTATGACCCTTCGGCAGTCCCAGTCTTGGCATAGCAAGAATAACTACTTAGCACAGTGTTGTCACCTTCGTTATAATACAGTCAGCAATAAGAATGGCATCAAATACAGCCTAGAAAATGACAAACTGTTTTATTTTTAATTTACCACCTCTATTGAATGAACTAGAGTTGTGGTTATATAACAAAATCTAAAACCAGCCAGAAAACTCTATGTCATAAAGAAGCCCTCAATATAGCAGTTTCACTCTCATGGGAGAAAATTTAAAAGGATTTCGGGGCGGGCAGAATAGGAGAGAAATGGAAGCAGAGGTAGAGATTAGAAGCGAGGCTGGAGGACAAAGGAAGATGATGCTAACTTTGGAAGGAGAGAGGGAAGAAATAAAAAAAGAGCAAAACAACAAAAAACTAGAAAACTGTGTTCATATTCATATAAAAAGGACAAACAAGAAAAAAAAACAAGAACCAAAAAAGAGAAAAAAATAATAATTAAAAAATATTCATTCAAGCCATGTCTCTGCTGTCACTGGTCTGTAACATGGGCAGTCAAGTTCCAGATCTGTATTGATTAATCTCAGAAAGCCACCATAGCTTTATGGCAGGCTTTATGGCAGCCAGTCTGCATCTTTTGTTCCACTAAAGTTCAGGCTGGTTTCTGAGGCTGGGACTGGATTTGTTGAGCCTTCAAAAGCCCACGTACCTCCATACAACAATGCCAGGTATGATGACTCACACCCACCACCAATCATTACCACATACCAGAGTGCCATATCTGTAATCCCAGCACTTGGGAGGTAGAGGCAGGAGGATTGCTGTGAGTTTGAGGTTGCCCTGACCTACGTAGTGAGCTCAGCCAGTCTGAACTACAAAGCAAGACCATGTCTCAAAAAAACAAAAAAGATGTGCATATCTGGTTGTATCTTTTTGTAAGAATATATCCAGGTATTGGTGAAGACAGGTGTTGAACTAATGGTGAACTAGCAAATATTTAACAACTAGCTTAGGGTGATTTATAGGGGTAGGAATAGAGTAAGGGAAGGATTCTATTTATACCAGTTTCCATTGGTAAATATTCCTACCATGGCTTGTTTTAAGGTATCAACACAATGCTAACAAACCAATACAATTCCTGAAAATTTAAAATTGGCCCTGGGGGTGGTCAAGCAAGTTCCAGAACATTGCTAATTTATTGATCTGTCAGCTTCTCGTTTGAGAGTTTTTAGTAACCATTGATGATCTTTGTTCAAATTTGCTTTTTCATTAGTTATAAAATGTTGATATGCAAATCACCCTCCATAATATAGAGGTGTTACAGTAGTCTTATAAAGAAAAATTTCCAGGGGGCTGGGATATAGCTCAGTGGTTCCGGCGCCTATCTTACAAGCGCAAGGGCCTGGGTTGGATCCCCGGTAACCACATAACAATACTGGGCGTGGAGACTCACCCAGCAGCGATCAGCACTACATACCACAGTGCTGGGCGTGGTGGCTCATGCCTGTAATCCCAGCACTTGGGAGGCAGGCAGGAGGATTGCTATGATGTGAGTTTGAGACTGAGCTCAGGGCCAGCCTTAACTACAAAAGCGATACCCTGTTTTAAAAAACCTAAACAAAAAGAAATCCTGGGCTGGGGATTTAGTTTAGTGGTTCTGGTGCCTGTCTTACAAGCACAGTACCATGTACTACAGTGCTGGGCACTCGGGAGGCAGAGGCAGGAGGATTGCAGTGAGTTGAAGGCTGAGCTCAGCGCCAGCATGAACCAGAAAAGCGAGACCCTGTCTCAAACAAAACAAAACAAAAAAAAAAAAAGAAAAATTTTCCCTTATCTGTTTGGGACTATAGAGTTCATATAGAAAATACAGGATAAATTCTTGATTCTTCTTCATTTTCCCCTTTTCTAAACCAATTTTTTGATTTTGTTTTGTTTGAGACAAGGTCTTACTATCTAGTTCAGATTGGCCTTGAACTCTTTGTAGCCCAGTCTGGCCTCAAACTTGGTGCCATTCTCTTGCCTCAGCCTCCCAAGTGTTGGGATTACAGGCATGTGCCACCATGCAAGGCTCTTACCCAGTTTTAAAATCAATTGGTTCTCAGCATCTACCAAGCAAATACTGTTATCTAAGTATGCTCTCTTACAAAAAGAGAGGAAACTAGATGGTCACTTATGTTTAGTATCATTAGGAATTCAGAGGTTTTACTGTTTGTTTGTTTGTTCGCTTGTTTGCTTTTGATTTTGGTGCTAGGGATTGAATGGAGGGCCTTCATACTGAGTTAAATCCCCTCCCCTTTTCCTTTTGAGTCCAGGTCTCTCCTAAGTCATTAAATTGCCCAGGCTGGGCTCAAATGTGAGCCTCCCAGAGTGTTAGGATCTCAGGAGTGTGCCACCATGGCTCACTTGAATCCAAAATTTTAAAATTTTAAAATTTTATTTGATATATTTCAATCTACTAGATTTATTCCTTCTGTTTCTCAAACTGTTCCATCTTCAACTAGTAGGAACCTCTTAATGTTAATCACCAAGTCTACTGGGGATTAACATGCTACCAGTAATCTCTATTAGTTTTTTGGTTTTTTTTTTAGGTTTTTTGGAGACAGGGTCTCGCTTTTGTGGTTCAGGCTGGCCCTGAGCTCAGCCTCAAACTCACATCACAATCCTCCTGCCTCTGCCTCCCGAGTGCTGGGATTACAGGTGTGAGCCACCACGCCCGGCACTGTGGTATGTGGTACTGGTTGCTGCTGGGTGTGGGTTTCCACACCCAGTATTGTTATGTGGTTACCGGGGAATCAAACCCGGGTCCTTGCGCTTGCGAGACAGGCGCCGGAACCACTGAGCTAACTCCCCGGCCCCTCTATTAGTTTTTTAACTTTTGGTATGACAAGATTTCTCAAGTGTTTTTTACTGGACAACTGGAATCAGTCATTTCTCTCTTAAAAAAAAAAAAGCATCATTGTTTGATTGTACTGAGAATTTTCTTTTTTGTGGGGGGCAGTTCTTTGAGAAAAGGTCTCACTATGAAATTCAGGCTGACCTTGAACTCATAGCAGATCTTTTTGCCTCTGCCTTCCACATGCTGGGACTATAGATGTGGGCCACCACACCCAGTGAAAAATCGTTTTCTGAGACTATAATCTGGGTACTCTAATGACAAGCTCATTTGTGTTAGGTTTAATATTTCTAGGCCTTTTCTGTGAACAGAGGGAAGTGAAGATTTTAAAAAGAGAAAATACATTGTGAATGTATCCTGATACTTCCTGTTCGAATCTATAATTAGAATATTCAAAAGTAGTGCAGGAGCCAAGGTGTTGGTCAGCCCCGAGCACGCGTGAGCCCTGGGTTCCATGTCCAGTGCCAGCAAGGAAAATATGTGCCAGGGAGAATCAGAGGGAAGCAAGAAAATGTTAGCTACTCCTTGGTGATCGCCAAAGGTTTCGGAAATGCTGTGTAACTTAGAAGCTGGTGAGTATCTGAATATTTGCGGAGTTTCTCTGTTGTGCTTGTGACCAGGATTCTGCTGGAAGAAGTAAGAATGTTCATCACACATTTTCTGTCCAAGAGAACATTCATCTTACATTTGATCCCCTGGCGTCATTTATTCTCCTTACCGACCACTGCTCTGTGGTGAGTAAATTCAGTTCTATGGCACATGTGATTTTACTAGATTGGGTGGATGCAAATTTCTGTTACTACTTTCTGTGACAAGAAAGCTTGTAAAATTAAAGTTGAGTTATTTGTCTAGAGGAATAAAATGCCTGTAGGTTGATTTGTGTTAGAAGAAGCAGAGACAGACAGATAGCTTGGGGCCTTGTTCTCAACAGCCCCATAAAACCAGCTGCTGACTCGGATTAAGGCGGCTCCTCAGAGTCGCTTCCTTCCTCCTCTCACTAATCTGGTAGAGCAGCTAACAGGATGCAGCGAAACGCTTTATTCACTAGATTATTGGCTCTTTATGTTTGGATGATTGTTTGTAGTGGGGGATATTTTTTGTTTTTACTGAGACATGGTCTCACTATGAAGTTCAAATTGTCTGTGAACTCACTGTCTAGTGAATGACCAACTCTGGCCTTGAACTTGGGGCCAAATCCTGTCACAGCCTCCCAAGCATAGTGTCCCACCATGTCTGGGCTAAATTAGTGGTTTTTATATAAATCGATACAACCTAGGAAACAAGAGAGCCAGGGCAAGGTATGAGAGTTGGCACAAGCCTCTGGGCCTCCACAGACTCAAGCCACTTTCCCAGGACCTCTTTGTTCAGTCCAACAGGGCAGCTGTCTGAACCCCTGAAGTTATAGAGCCACACTTGGTCTCTGAGTCTTTGGCCCCTTGGGGGAGAGGGGAGGAAATGGCAGAGGGTGTGAGGGTGAAACTTCCAAACTTCAGATCACCTTACCCCCACTCCAGCCCCAATCCTTTAGGACTTTGCAGAAGTCACTTTACAAGCACAAGTGATTGAAAGGAACTTGTTATTAATAACAGAAAATACTCCTTTCACCAACTACTACAGAGCAGTTTCAGGGGCTGGGAGCAAAATCCAAGTACTATAACAATACTGTTATGACTTAGAAAACTACAGGGGCTTTAGGGGTATGGGCAGGAGATGAAGCTGAAGACGTATACATATATATCACAGTATTACATGCCATTTCCATTTTTGTTAAATGAGGCCACTTTAAAAGCTTTCTTTGCTGTGCATGGTGGCGGATACCTGTAATCCCAGCAAGGGAAGCTGAGGCAGGAGGATTTCTATAAGTTCAAGACCAGCCTCAAATACATAGAGAGACCCTGTCTCCAAAAAAAAGTAAAAATAATAAAAGCCTTCATTGGAGTTGTGCCGTGTATCTGTTTGCACATTAACATCTATTTCTGCGCAGGCCCGGATCCTTTTTGTGATGATTGCGCTGATTCAGCTCTCCACTCTCATTACATTTAGGTACCTAGCATACCCAGAGCTTAAAGGTTAGTCATGGTTCCCTTTCAGATCTCACACAATGTCCTCACTGTGATGGGTGATGGATAGCAGTATAAGTTGTGTTAAGCTGAGCTCTGTGAGGCCCATTATTCAAAGTATAATCCTGCTCCATAATACAGCTACACACACATGCGCGCATATGCGAGTGCAGGTGCACATGCACAATATTGGGTTTTGAACCTGTGCGAGGCGGGTGCACTACCATGAGCTATCGTCCCTCACTTTTTATTTTACTTGAGACAGGATCTTGCTAAATTGCCTAAGCTGGGCTTATTCTTGTGATCCTCCTGCCTCAGCCTCCCAAGTATCTGGGAATACGCGTGTGCCAGTATACTCGGTTCATAATAACCTTTTTTTCTTTTTTTAGTTTTTTTTTGAGACAAGATCTTGCTTTTTGTAGTTCAGGTTGGTCCTGAACTCAGCATCAAACTCAACAATTCTCCTTCCTCTGCCTCCCTCCCGAGGGATTATAGGCATGAGCCACCATGCCTGGCATTGTGGTGTGTGGTACTGATTGCTGGTGGGCAGGAATGACCATGTCCAGCATTATTGTATGAATCTACTGGGGATTAAACCTAGGCCCTTGTGCTTGCAAGTCAGGTACCAGACCCACTGAGCTAAATCCCTGGCCTAATAACCTTATTTTTAAAGACCATTTTTTTTGTGGTTGCTACATGGAAATAAAATGAGGCACAATCAAAGTGTGAGAAAGATTACAGTGAAGCTCAAAATGACTCAGTTTTAACATATGTAGTTATTTAATGTAATTTTATATATTAAATACTTTTAAGAGCCAGGGATATAGCTCAGCAGCATGTACCTTACTGGCAAGTGCAAGGTCCTGAGTTTGATACATGATACAAGTAAATAAATAAACAAACTTGAAAAAAAAAAACCCAACTAATTCAGATACAGCTGGGCATGGTGGCATACTCCTGTAATCTCAGCACTTGGGAGGCACAGGTAGGATGATTGCCATGAGTTTGAGGCCAGCCTAGGCTACATGTTAAGTTCAGGGCCAGCCTGAGACTCTGTCTCAATAAAAAAGCTGGACGTGGTGGCTCACGCCTGTAATCCCAGCACTCGGGAGGCAGAGGCAGGAGGATTGCTACAAGTTTGAGGCCAGCCTCTGCTACATAATGACATCAGAGACAGTCTGAACTTCAAAGCGAGATCCTGCCTCAAAAAAATAATTTTTTTTTCAAATAAAGACAAGGCACTAAAATCTTGATGAAACTTAAATACTGCATATATAATTTTGAGTTATGTGCACAGAGCAGGCTATGGAGACATTGTAGGATGATTTTGCACAGGTACGCCCTTTCATCTGACATGAGTCTGTCTTTGTATGTCACCCTGACTGTTTCCATGGTATGGAATTGTCTATGGATACCTGCAGGTATATTAATGAACAATGAAGCTTAGGGCTGGGGAGTTAGCTCAGTGGTTCCGGCGCCTGTCTCGCAAGCGCAAGGGCCCGGGTTCGATTCCCCGGTAACCACATAATGATACTGGGTGTGGAGACCCACAGCCAGCAGCAACCAGTACCACATACCACAGTGCCGGGCGTGGTGGCTCATGCCTGTAATCCCAGCACTCGGGAGGCAGAGGCAGGAGGATTGTGATGTGAGTTGGAGGCTGAGCTCGGGGCCAGCCTGAACCACAAAGCGAGACCCTGTCTCAAAAAAACAAAAAAAACAATGAAGCTTAATGAATACTAATTAGTATGCAATCCTTTTTAGAGGAATGTTAATTTTAAGGCGGGGTAGTGGGTGGGGAGGGTCTTAATTACTAAGCAGATTCTTTCCTACTCTTCTTCATTTTTTTCTTAAAAATACCTCTGATTATTGAAAACATTGACTGTACACAACAAAGAATGGTATAAAGGGCTACATCTGATTAGTTGGTGTCCTAACAGTCCTGTTGCCTAGCCCTCCCTCTTCATTTTTATTGGAATATCTTAAATCCCAAGTATTGTTTCATTTCTCCAATAAAAGTTGTTTTACTTCTCAGTTGGGTAAAATAACTTCTTAAAAACAGAATCAAGATTCCATTAACATACCTACAGAACTGAATAATAATTGCTTAATATCTGGCCTTGTCCAGTTTTCTTCACGGATCTTGAACAGTGTCTTCCTAGAGCCGACTTGTTTGAAGCAACGTCCACACAAAAGTCCACATTTTATATTTGGTCGCTACATCCTAGAAATCTCAACCTATGCTGCTTCTCTCACCTTTCAAAGCCATACTACTTGGGTGATGACAGATCTAATATAAAGACTTTTGCAGTTCTTGATGAATGTGAGAAAGCCACATAAAGATACAATTATATGTATGCCTTTCTGTCCATCCAATGATGTCACAGTGAAACCATTTCTTTGAACTCTCTAACTCTGGAATTCTGAACTAGCTCACCAGGACTCTGAATGTAAAGTGGTATCAGCTGTATACATGCCATCAACACAGATTTTAGAGTAGTAGTCCATGATTTACAGAAAATGAGATAAAGCCAGGCATGGTGGCTCATGCCTGTAATCCCAGCACTCAGAGGCAGAGGCAGGAGGATTGCTGTGAGTTCGAGGCTCGCCTGGGCTACAGAGTGAGCTCAGGGCCAGCCTGAACTACAAAAAGCGAGACCCTATCTCAAAATAAGAAAAAGGAAAATGAGATAAAGAAATTAACCTCACATGTGTTCATTGGTTTTTTTGTGGATTTATCCGGTTTAGAGGCTCCAGGATTGATAAGTCTGACTTCGTTGTCCCTTCATGTCTTGAGCAAAATAGACACCTTCTACTATTCTGTGTTGTTGCTGGCCCTGTGTACAGTGTTGGGTAAGTAAATTAATAAATTTGAGATTGTGGAGAATTCTACCAAATAATATATTGAGAATTTTGATAACTTAGACTCTTGGAGGTACAATAGCACATGAATCCTTCATAAATCATTTCCTGGGTATGGTTATAGAATATAAAGTTCTATTCCATACATGATTTTATTTTATTTTAGTTTTTAGTTTTTTGAGATAGTGTCTCACTTTGCAGTTCAGGCTGGCCCTGAATTCATTATGTACCCCAGGCAAGCCTTGAACTCACAGTGGTCCTCTTGCCTCTGCTTCCTGCCTCTGCCTCCGGAGTGCTGGGATTACAGGCGTGAGCCATGACACCTGGCAATTCCTTACATGTTTAAAAGACATTTAGTAAACACCAAGTTAGAGGCTGGCCTTGAAATCCTCAGCTTCCTGAGTGTTGGGATTACAGGTGTGTGTCACTACAACCAGCTCAGTCAACATAAGTTAACATATGGGTGCTGAGAAGATTATTAATTATTAGACAGAAACATAAAAAAATATTGAAAGTCAGTTTAAATGCTACCTTCTCAGAGCAACCTTCTTGGACTACATTCTATGGTTGTTATGCTTCTTTGGAGTAGCCATTGACATCTTATCCATCTCGTTTACCCCTCTACCTAGCACTAAGCACAGTACTTAGTCCATAGTTAAGCAGATGTTTAGAACATGTGTCTCTTAAAAGTACATAAAAAAATGAGAGAACTGAGAGTTTGAGTTCAGGCACACCTGAGAGTGTCTGTTGGACACACTGTCATACCTAGTATTCAGGAAGTCACTTAGCCAGCTAAGAAAGCAGAAGTAGAGCAAGTTCTTTTAGGCTTCTGCTCAGTTTCTTGAGAGAATACAAATCAACTAGGAGTAGGTGATAGTCTCCTTGTTGGTTAGTCTTAGTCTTTGTTTTACACATTCAGACTCTGATCAGAGAGTAAACTAAAGGTAAGACACTACATTTTCATTTGACAAGCTATGATATGTGTCCTTTGGAGCTAAGTTCTCCTCTTAGAAGACAAGTCAAAGATATTTTTGACACTTGTCTTATACTAACTAGGAGGCAAGCAAATGATTTGCTTCCTGCGCTAGGAAAAAAAACCTAAAGATGTAGAACTAATGTCACACTGGATATCTTAACTAATTGCTCTACTCTATATTTCTCTTGAGTTTAACATTGTCCAATTACATGCTCTACCTAGACTAGATATGTAGCTTGTAGATTCCAAAAAGAGACTGGATTATACTCATAAAATTTTAAATATTCTATTGCAGTTATAACCTCAATGTAACATTATAACATTTATTTTAAGCAAAGAAGTATTCTACTAATGCTAATCTTTGAGATAACTAAGATTTACTCCTTAAAGCAGCTATTCTGATGATGATGCTCTCATGAGACCGGGTGGGGTGGTGCATGCCTGTAATCCCAAAACTAATGAGGCTGAGGCAGGAGGACTGCCATGAGTTTGAGGCCAGCCTCAGCTACATGTTGAGTGCAAAGCCAGCCTGAACAACATAGAGACCGTGTCTCAAAAAATAAACAAAAGTAAAACCAAAAAAGCACTCATAATTTTAAAAAAAAGCACTCAGACGCTTCTCATTCTAATATAATGACTGCATCTTAACATTTCTTATTTATCTAGTCATTAATTTCAGACATGCCTTGTTTGACAATTGAGTTCCATTCTCATGACTAGGTCACTAAATGAGGAATTGTATATGGTAGCATATACACGGTAATATTCAGAACAAAAGGATGGCCAGGGGCTGGGGATTTAGCTCAGTGGTTCCTGCGCCTGTCTTGCAAGCGCAAGGACCTGGGTTCAATCCCCGGTAACCACATACCATACTGGGTGTGGAGACTCACGCCCAGCAGCAACCAGTACCACATACCACAGTGCCGGGCGTGGTGGCTCACGCCTGTAATCCCAGCACTCGGGAGGCAGAGGCAGGAAGATTGCTGTGATGTGAGTTCAAGGCTGAGCTCAGGGCCAGCCTGAACCACAAAGCGAGACTCTGTCTCAAAAAAAAAAGGATGGCCAAAGGAAACTTTAGATTGATGACTTGGCTTTTATTTGCATAACTCTTACATGCAGTACTGTAATGTATAACAACATAAAACTACAGTACTCTCCTATACAGTACAATCAGCAAAAATCATAGCACTGTATAGTGTAGAAAGTATAATGTAGAAAAGTATAATATAGGGGGCTGGGGAGTTAGCTCAGTGGTTCTGGCGCCTGTCTTGCAAGCGCAAGGGCCTGGGTTCGATTCCCCGGTAACCACATAACAATACTGGGTGTGGAGACCCACACCCAGCAGCAACCAGTACCACATACCACAGTGCCAGGCGTGGTGGCTCACGCCTGTAATCCCAGCACTCAGGAGGCAGAGGCAGGAGGATTGCTGTGATGTGAGTTTGAGGCTGAGCTCAGGGCCAGCCTGAACCACAAAGCAAGACCCTGTCTCAAAAAACCTGAAAAAAAAAAAAAAAAAAGAAAAGTATAATATAGAAAAAAGATACTGAGGCTCTATAAAGAAGTTGTACAGAACTGTACCAAAAAAAAAAAAAGGTCTTAAGTCTGGGAAGCAGGTCCAAAGTCTTCAGTGTTCAGTCTGAATAGCCATTAACCAGGGAGGCTGTTAAACAGGGAGTATCTGTGCTTTGTACATCAACTATATAATCAGTGTTAACATAAACACTTTAAGTTGTTTTTTAAACTTTTCAACTAGAATGTCATGCTGAATTTTCTTTCCCTTTCTATTACTATTTACTGTCCCTTCTCCATGTTTGGGTTTCTGAAACTACTACATTAGCTGATCAGACTTCTTTCTCAAAATGCAATTACCATCATTTACCCTCTTTAAAAAGTCATAAACAGGGCCAGGATTTAGCTCAGTTATTCCAGCATCTGCCCCGTAAGCACAAGGTCTGCAAGTTCAAGGCTAGCCTGGGCCATATAGTGAATTCAGGGTCAGTTTGAGCTACAAAGCAAGACCCTGTCTCCAAAGAAAAAAAAAGGAAAGTCATAGGCAATTTTCTCACAGATAGATTATAAAAACTCCTTAGTTTCCAACTTTTGAATGGAACAGGTTCTGCCCCTTTAGTTTTTTTTTTTTTTTCCCATCCCAGGAAGAAAGTACTATGATGTTAAGTGCTACAGATGCTTAGTCTTCGTGATTCCTATAATGAATCTCTGATATATGTAATCGAAGTCTAAGATATTTAACTTGTTCCTTTTCTGTCCATTACCTCTCTTAGGACCATGGTTTTGTGGTGAAATCATTGATGACAAGTTGGGCTGCTGCTTTTCCTTTGGGATATTTGTTAATGGACATTTCCTTCGAGGCAGTACAACATTTGTAGTTGGAATCCTCCAGGTAAGAAGTCAGAAATACAACTTACAAACATTTTGGCCTGGCTAAACTGTGTACCTGTTATGAGTCACATCAGAAAATTCAAAGACAGGGCCGGGGATTTGGCTCAGTGGTTCTGGAGCCTGTCTTGCAAGCGCAAGGACCCGGGTTCGATCCCCAGTTAACCATATACCATACTGGATGTGGAGACTCATGCCCAGCAGCAATCAGTACCACATACCACAGTGCCGGACGTAGTGGCTCATGCCTGTTATCCAGCACTTGGGAGGCAGAGGCAGGAGGATTGCTGTGACGTGAGTTTGAGGCTGAGCTCAGGGCCAGCCTGAACTACAAAGTGAGACCCTGTCTCAAAAAACCTAAAAAAAGGGGCCAGGGAGTTAGCTCAGTGGTTCCGGCGCCTGTCTTGCAAGTGCAAGGACCCGGGTTCGATTCCCCGGTAACCACATAACAATACTGGGTGTGCACACCCAGCAGCAACCAGTACCACATACCACAGTGCCGGGCGTGGTGGCTCACGCCTGTAATCCCAGCACTCGGGAGGCAGAGGCAGGAGGATTGTGATGTGAGTTTGAGGCTGAGCTCAGGGCCAGCCTGAACCACAAAGCGAAACCCTGTCTCAAAAAAACCTAAAAAAAAACCTAAAAAAAGAAAAGAAAACTGAAAGACAACAGTAGATGATCTTTCCTACATTTTTTTTTTTTTTTTTTTTTGAGACAGGGACTTGCTTTTATAGTTTAGGCTGGCCTTGAGCTCACTGTGTAGCCCAGACAAGCCTTGAACTCACACCATCCTCCTGGCTCTGCCTCCTAAGTGCTGGGATTACAGGTGTGAGCACCACACCTGGTATTGTGGTATGTAGTTACTGGTGATGACCTTGAGACCTTGGCGATTGCAACGCAGACACTGGAACCACTAAGCTAAAAATCCCTGGCCCCTTCCCTACTTTTTTGTTGTTTGTTTTGGTTTTATTTTTTTTTTTGAGGTAAGGTCTAGCTATGTATTAAACTCTTGCTGGCAGTAAACACACCACGTAGCTAGCCCAGGCTGGCCTCAAGCTCACAGCAATTCTCCTGCCTCAGCCTGCCAGATCTTTACTTTGTCCAATAACAGATGCTTTGCCTGTTTCCTTTTTATTTCCACTACACTTTTATAAACATCTAAAGTACATTTTTTTTTTTTTTTGAGACAGGGTCTCGCTTTGTGGTTCAGGCTGGCCCTGAGCTCAGCCTCCAACTCACATCACAGCGATCCTCCTGCCTTTGCCTCCCAAGTGCTGGGATTACAGGCGTGAGCCACCACGCCCCGGCACTGTGGTATGTGGTGCTAATTGCTGCTGGGGCGAGTCTCCACGCCTAGTATTGTTATGTGGTTACTGGGTTACCAGTACTGGGTTACTGGGTTACAAACCCAGGTCCTTGCGCTTGCAAGACAGGCGCCGGAACCACTGAGCTACATCCTGGGCCCTAAAATACATTTTTGACATTCAGCACTGACCGAAATTTAAGAGGTTCTTGCTGTTTCACTGTGTCTTTTCACTGACAAAGAGTGAAATAAGGGACTTGTGGTAGAATAAATTATATATGACCAAGTAAACCAGAACTGATTATGATAAGGAAGAAGGAAAAGAGGTGATAAAGAAAAAATAGACACACAAGGAAAGTGGTAACTTCATGGATGAAAACCAGTGACTTTCCAATGATGTCTTAGCAGGATTCTTGTTTGTGAAATAGTGACATTTGAGGTTTACATTTGATGCCTTTAAAGCCAACACACGAACAAATAAAACATTCTAATCCATGGCACAGTTTCATAAATAGATTTTTAAAATATTTACCTAGTAATTACTTTGGTTTACTCACCTAATGGGGTTGGTGAACCTTAATCTCAGGTATAATTTGAAGTTTGGAGGAGATCCAGAAAGATTATTTAGAATGAGTTCAAGGGCCCCCAACAAGGCAGTAAAACAAGATCAGAGGGATTAGAGACAGCCAATGTGTTTGCCTGCCAAATGCTGACCCCACAATGTTCCCTATAGAGGACCATTAAGTGCTGAATAAGATCCTGGGTCCGATTCTATCTTTTCCTTTCCCTTTCCCTTTCCCACCCCCCACATTGAACCCAAAGCCTCAGAAGGCTTACTAAGCACAAACTCCACCCCTAAGCCATACTCATAGTCCAGAATTCTGTTTTCTAATATGTATGTGAAGGCTGTTCATTGGGAGCACTTATACTGAATGAAACCTAATTTACTAAAAGGCAAGGTTATTTTTCTTTTTTATTTATATTCATATTTTGTTTTATTATTTATTTTTTAGTTTTTTGAGACGGAGTCTCAGTTTGTAGTTCAGGCTGCTCCTGAACTCAGTCTAGATCTCAACAATCCTCCTAGTGCTCGGATTACAGACATGAGTCACCACGCCCAGCATGTGGGTAGGGGGCATTGAACCGAGGACCTTGTGCTTGCAAGGAAGACACTGGAACCACTGAGCTAAATCTTCGGCCCTATATTCATGTTTTAATCAGCAGCATGTTGATAATGGATTTAATGTGTCATCTAGATCATGACTCTCAAATTTGTATCTCTTACGTAGTCTTCTCTGTACTTTGAGTCTACATATCCAAATGCCATTTTATATATTCCCTCAGTTTAATACTGTGTCTCTGGTAGGAACTTCTATTTCCACCTAGACTGTTGACTCGACCCCCATTTCCAGCTGGCTCATTGTGCTCAGCAAGCCCTTCCTTATAGACGCCCAATCCTTTCCCACACTTCCTTCAATGGGCCCTGTTCTTGAGGTTTCAGAGAACCTGTCTCCTAGTACCTTCTAGGGATTCAGTCATTTCCTTCATCGAATCTATCACAAGCTCCAGTTATCTTTTTAAATTTTGTATTGTTTTTGTTCTCTTGCCTTTTAGAATGTAGCTTTATGGTGGATCTTTTTGACTTGTTTACATATGTCCCCAGCCCTGTGTCTAGTAAAGTGCCTGCCACTTAAAGGGTGTTTCATATACATATTTGTTGAATTAATGAATCATATGGCAGCTAAATTGAATTATATCTTAGATCTTCTAACTCATTTTCAATACTTATGCTACCTCAAACAAAATATAGAAATATTAAAAAAAATATATACTGATACCCAAATCCCACCACCATTGTACACTCAGTTCCCTTCCACAGTGGGGTTTACTGTGCGTGGGGCCTCAGCATGAATAGATAGATACTTCGCTCTAAGAAGAACAGAAGGTCATAGGCAAATTTGCATCATTGACTGTTAGCGGTAACTGCACTACAGGCAAGTGTGACAGAAGCTTTAAAGATGAGATTCTCAGATGGACATCCTCAGGGTCCATCCGCATCCCGACTCGCCCCTCACGGCTTGGCAGTGAGCTAATGGTTTTGTTCTACTGCTTTTCCAGCTGGCGTTTTTTAACATCCCCCTGATGGCTTACCTGAGTTGGAGCTTGCTGCAGCGGTGCTTTGGTCAGAGCTTCAGGTCTCATCTCCATCAAGGAAAATACCTGAAAATTATACCTGTACACCTGCTTATGCTCCTGCTTTACATCTGGCAAGTTTATTCCTGTTACTTTCTTCATGTGACATATGGCACTCTAGCTCTTTTAATATCCCCTTTGCGGACCTGGTTGACGTTGCTGACACCTGTGCTCATTCGTTATGTGTGGACGCTGAACTCAATGGAGTTTGGAACCTTCATGGTACAGTTAAAAAGCCACCTGAGCTCCTGAAGGAGGTTTCTAACCAGCAGCAGCTGTGCAAAAGTCCTGCCTTGCCATCTGTGCGCAGGTCCCTGGCCCGTCTCAGGCTGACCGACATTATATATGTGTGAGCCTCAGGGGCACCGCTCCCGGGATTCCTGGATGTTGGAGAGATTACTCACTACTCATTCCTGCAAAGTGGACTGCAGGAAAGTTTAAGCACTGACTTGATTCTGGCGTTCCTAAGGAGACAGAGAAAAAACACCAATCAAGGAGCGCTACGACATAGAGGCTGCGTACATGCCCAGCAGTTTCATGGCTCAGTGTCTTTTACTGTTAATCCCATGTAAATCATCTAGCACTGTGCCTGGACCTCAGCACCGTGGAGGGTGACAGTGCCCTGTGTCGATCAGGGCCAGTCCTTGATTACCCATGAGATGTTAATTTCCGACTCCGTTTGCCCACAAGGTTATGGGTTCTTGGCTTCCTTGGTCGGGGATGTTTTCAACTAATCGAATAAATGACGAATGACTAATAAACAAGGAACAGGGCCTCGCGGTTTGGCCACACCTTGAAAACCCGAAGGAGGGGCCTAGTGGAGGCGGGGGGTGGCGACCCGGAAGGAAGGGCGCTCTGTGGGCGGGACCATTCTGGTTCCCGGAAGTGTGCCGTTTGTGGCCGGAAGTGCGGCGGTCGCTGCGGGGCCACCGGGGTGGGTGTGCTTGGTCCCCGGCGGGCAGCGCGCTGAGGTGGCCAGCATGGCTGCGCCTGCAGTCGCGGCTCCTGCCCAGGCCCTGTCTTCCGAGCAGCTCCGGCACTTGGCGGCGGAGCTGCGGCTGCTGGCAGCCCGGGTGCGGGGTGAGTGAGCCTCAGGAGAGGGTTGGGACGGGCGGCAGGGCGGCGGCGCGGCTCACCGCCTGTCTTCTCGCCTCCCCTGCAGCCGGCGAGCCCTGCGAGCCCGCACAGGAGTTCGATCGCGAGAGGTTCTGGAGAGGATTCAGTGAGTGCCGCGGGGTCTGGGGCCCGCCCCGGGGTTCCCCGCGCCCCCGGCCACGTATCGCGGCGGGGCGACTTCGCTTCACTCGTCCTAGGCACCTGATGGGGCGGGAATACTGGCTTCTGGAGGTGTTTTGGGGATGTCTACGCCGAGCATGGTGGAGAGGGGTGACCTCCAAACTGTCGGCAGCTTTAGGTTTTAGCACCGACTAACGTCTGCCCCCTCCGCCCTCGCAGATGAGGCGGCCGTGACAGTGGCTAGGGAGGCCACGACCTTGACCATGGTCTCTCGACTGCCGCCGCCCTCTCCACAGGTGAGCTTCATTTCACTGCGATCCTTGTGCCGTCTTCTTATTCCTTAGGAATCTCTTTTTTGTTTCCACCCTTTACACTCAGGCCGAGATTTATTTTCCACATCTGTCAAGTGAGATTGCAGTTCATACCGCTCAGGAGTGTTGTGAAAGCAAACTGGCAGTGCCTGGCACGGAGTAGATTTATCTTCTTAGTATTGGCTTTTAGTGCCTTTTTAAGAGCTCTTGGTAGGTGTTTTCAGATGCTGTACATTATCCCCATCTGGCAGATTAGCAAGCAGGCCCTCAGTTTGGGTTAAGATTAAAGCAAAGGAGGTTGAAGTTAAATAAGGTTCATCTGATATCCTGTTCTTCTACAGATATCATTTACTTTCGCTTTGAATCTTTTGGTTTAGTCAGTAATCTAGATGTAGTATAAAATTAAAAGGACGTCAAAGTTAAGTGTACTAAAAAAATTATATTTTTCTACTCCATTTTCTCATTTTTGTCTTGTTTCTTTTGTTACTCAATATGTATTCTATGCATATGTACATTCATATAGATATTTTTCTGGCCACATAAAGCAACACAGCTTGGAAATCGATTATTAATATCATGTAAAAATGTACTGTTATTGTAATGGCTACTTAATATTCAATAAAATGACTGTACTCTTAATTTAACAGTATCCTATGTGGACATTCTTATTGTTTATAACTTGGAACTATCATAAGTAGGTGCTGTGAATTACCAAAAATATTCTTTGTGTGCAGATGTACATCGTAGAAAAATTCCCAGAGATGAAATTGCTGTAACAAAGAATTTATACATTTTAACAATCATTTATTATAAAATGGAAAGATATTGGTTGTAATCAGACATGCTTATACTCACTTTTTCCAGAGTTTTGCATATTTGCGAGTTGAGGTTGTTTAAAAATAGTGTATTTGGCCCAAGGGTATAGCTCAGTGGTTCCGGTGCCTGTCTTGCAAGCTCAAGGGCCTGGGTTTGATTCCTCAGAAACCACGTACAATACTGGTTGTGGAGACTCACGCCCAGCAGCAATCAGTACCATCTACCACAGTGCCAGGTGTGGTGGCTCACGCCTGTCATGCCAGCACTCAGGAGGCAGAGGCAGGAGGATTGCTTTGATGTGAGTTTGAGGCTGAGCTCAGGGCCAGCCTGAACTACAAAGCAAGACCCTGCCTCAAAAACAAAACAACAACAACAAAAAAGTGTATTCATTGCCTTGATTTTCAGTGGGTAGTTTAAGTCTCTTTATTCAGATGTTTTGAAATTTTATATGTATACAGCTATAATGATTAACTGTGTCTTTCTGCATACTTTAGATATCTGTGATGAAGAAATTAGCTTAATTGTATAAGAGCACTTAAAATTCATAGAATTTTAATTTATTTATTTCAAGGAAATCAGTGTTCTTTGTTTTTATCTCTTGCTTCCTTTGAGATATATTTAGGACTTACTTCTAAAATTCACGGTAAGATCCTATGAAGCAAGACACAACTGTTTTTCTGTATATGCTTGAACAGTAGTTTTACTCATAGGTCAAAAATTAGATTTTGATTTTGCTTGAAATATATGTGTTGTTAAAATTCTGTTATGGACTGATATTTTTATAGACTTACATGTTTGGAATTTGAACCAATGCCAAGTTGCCATAAAAATTTCATTATACTGTCAGTCACTGTACTTTTTTCATCTCAAATTGGTAACAGGTTGTAGAGTGACACCAGTTTTGACATTAATATAGCACTGGCTTAGAATTTAGCAAAGAATAGAAGCTAGGAAAGAAGGCCAGTGGTGCTATGTTAATTACATTAATTCCCCCTTTGACAGAGACACAGACCTGGTTAATGATGCAACACAGGGGTTGGCAAACTTCTATGAAAGGCTGAATAGTAAATATTTTAGGCTTTGCAGACTGACTTAATTCTGCATATGTAGTGTGGGGTATAAGTGTGTAAGCCAGTGAGTATAGCTGTGTCACAATAAACTTATTTACAAAAACTGATGGTGGGCGTGGTTCAGTCTGTGAGGCCATGATTTGCTTGCTCTTGGTCTACCATATGATAAAACCTTGTGATATATCATGAGTATATAGTATAAAGAAAAGTCTCTCCTTCCTGCTGTTTCTTAATATTTCTTGAGTTATCAGCCAGTGTCTGGTTTCCAGCTAACTTTTCTCTAGTGTGGAATGAACAAGGCTGGCTCATAGTAGGACCAGGAAAATGTTTGATGGTGCTGTGTAGATGTCTGCTCTTTTCCACAGTAGATGAATTAACACATTGATCTAGTCTATATTGATCTAGTCTATTCTGTTTTCTTTTTTTTTTTTTGAGACAGGGTCTCGCTTTGTAGTTCAGGCTGGCCCTGAGCTCAGCCTCAGACTCACATCACAGCAATCCTCCTGCCTCTGCCTCCGCGTGAGTGCTGGGATTACAGCTGTGAGCCACCATGCGTGGCACTGTGGCATGTGGTACTGATTGCTGCTGGGCATGAGTCTCCATACCCAGTACAGTATGTGGTTACTGGGGATCGAACCTGGGCCCTTGCGCTTGCAAGACAGGCACCAGAACCACTGAGCTAAATTCCTTTCCCTTCTATTCTCTTTTTTAATTCTGAAATTCCTGGTAGGAAACCCAGGGGATATGTGAGCAGGTCCATGCTGCTATCAAGGCAATTGCTGCAGTGTACCATTCACTTCCCAAGGACCAGGGTAAGCCACTGTGTACATCCACCTTAGAATTGCATTTATAGCCCAGATTTTCATTGAAATGTTCATCATGTTCTGAGACTATTTTTGCCCAATTTGAGCGTGCAACTTTCTCCCATAAAAGTCCTTTGGCAATAGTTTTACCATAATACTCTGCAAATGCTTCAACATGCCGGGGTACAGATGCTGTGTACTTGTGACTCCCATCTCTCCTGCCTGCCTGACTCGTAATGCTTTTAATTCTCACTGCCTCTTCCCTCTTAGCCCTTCATAGCTGCCACAGTAGCTGGCTGAAGTTCAGCCTCATACCCAGGCCAGGCTATCCTTGCTGTCCTTTGCCCATGTTACATCACACCATTTTCAACTTCCTTCATAAGTGAAGTCTTCACCATCCCTGCCTTAGTTTTATGTCCCAATTATAATCATGCCAAAATGATAAATAAATGCATGTCATAGATGTTCAAGGTTGCTCACAAATGCTTTAAACCTTAAGGGTTTTATCCACAGTTTCAAGAGACCCTTGTCTCTTAAATATATGCTGTTGTGGAAAATTTTTGTTTCCTGTCTCGAAGAATATCTCTAAAGAATCATGGGGAGGAAAAAGAATAAGAAAATGACCTGGGAACATAAGAAATAAAGTGATTGTTGTGTTGGCACTTAAGTTAAAGCTTGGGGGTGCCTGTAACCTGTAGGGCTTAGACTCGGCAGAGCAGATGGTGACTTCTGAAAAGGAGACCTTACTGCTCACCTTTTTGTTGGGGGCACAGGGGTGACCCTGGGAAAGCTGGTCCGGGACAGCACTCTGAACATCGTGGACGGCATGGCTCAGCTCGTGGAAGTACTTCTCCTCGCTTCAGCTCAGAGGTAGTGGCACCAGTGCATAATTAGTGGGTTTCCTTGGTTCTGGGGAAAGCTGTTCCTAACAGCAAAGTTACTGGTAGCTGAGGGTAAGGGTTTGTTGGAGGAGCTTGTTAATAGACCAGAAGTTGGGCTGTTGATCTCCTTATCAATTCCTTTCTCCAGCCCCGAGAACAGTGACCTTATTTCCTGCAACAGTGTCTGGATTGCATGTGACCAGGTGCCTCAGATACCAAAAGGTGGGTAAGAATGGGAAGTGGGCCCCTAATGCTGATCAAAGCAGACAGACATCTGTCTAGTTCCAGCTTTGTACTGTGGATATATTTTAGTTTCTATAAAAAATTGAGTAAAATACCTAGTTTATTATCAGTATTAATAGGTTGTAATTCTTCTTGCGCTTTTCTAGTTCTCATCCTTTGTGTGGCAGTGCTATGGATGGATTGAAGGGCTTTGCACTGCTGGGTGGTGTCTTACCCCTGAGCTATAGCACACTGCTTGCTGTGGCTCCACCTCGTGTGGAGCACACAGATTGTTCTAGTGTTGCCCAGAGAGTGTTGCTGAGCACAGTGAAGCAGGTGTGAGGTAGGGCACGTGGACCAAACACTGACTGTTCCAAGCATCGTGTGGCCATTTTACTTCTTCACAGTTTTAGAATTATTACTAGTGTATGTTTGTAATACATAACAATTGCCAAGACGTGGGAAATTAATTTTTTCCCCCTTTGGTACCAAGGGTCAAACTCATGACTTTGCACTTGCCAGGCAGGCACAGCACTGCTGAGCTACCTACATCACTGGCCCTCATGGGGAGTTGATACATGTACATATTACATCTTAATTCTTTTTACTTCCCCTTCTATCTTCCCTCTCTCCCTTCATCTTTTGGTTCCCTTCTCATTTGCAAAAGATCTGTCATCTTTTTTCCTGTTACCATGTCTCGTGTGTAAGTTTGTTTGGTTTATGTAGTTAAGTCTGTCCTTGAATTCACTATGTATCCCAGGCTGATCTCAACTCATGGCAATCTTCCTACCTCGGCCTCGTGAGTGCTGGAATTACAGGTGTGTACCACCACACCTGGCCTATTAAATATGTCCTTTATTTTGTTATTTAAAATATTTATACTTTGGATTTGATGTGAGTCTGATTCCAGTCCGGGCTACATAGTGAGTACATCCATTTCCTACAAATGACTCAAATTTATTATTTGCTATGGCAGAATAGTTCATTATTGTGTATGAATACCACCTTTTGTTTGTCTTCACCTGTCAATGGACATTCAGGCCACTTCCAAAATTTAGCTGTTTTGAATTGTGTTATTATAAACATGGGTACATTTGTATCACTGTAATAGAATGTCTCTTAACTCTTTGGGAAAGACACATAGAAGAGGAAAGACTGAGTCAAATGGAATTTCTAGAGTTAGTATTTTGAGGAATTCTCACACAGATTTCCATAGTTAGATGTGTTAGTTTGCATTTCCACCAACAATGTAGAAGGATTCCTTTTTTCCCCCAGCCTCACCATTTTGGTTTTGTGTGTGGGTGTGGGGGTGTGCAAAATGGCCTTAGGCTGGCCCTGAAACACTACTCATTAAGTTGTGCAGGCTGGCATCAAACTCGTAGCGATCCTCCTGCCTCGGCCTTTGAGCACTGGTATTACAGGTGTGCACACCCACACTGGCCAGCCTCACCATTCTTGGTGTTAGCCATTCTTTCTGGAGTCAGACAGAATCTCTATTTTTTGTTTGTTTTGTAGTGCTTTGTTTGAGACAGAGTCTTTGTGTGTAGTCCAGGCTGATCTTGAAGTATGTAGCCAGACTGCCTCAAACTCATGGCAGTCCAGTTGTCTCAGCTTCCCATGTACCACACCTGACTCCATTGGTTTTAATTTGCATTTATGCAATGGACAGATATTTAACATTTTTTCATTATTTCTTTTTCTTTTGGGGGGATGGGTGCACTTTTTTTTTTTTTTTTTTTTTTGAGATAAGGTCTTACTTTGTAGTAGTTCAGTCTGGCCCTGAACTCACTATGTAGCCCAGTCTGGCATCAAACTCAGAGCAATCTTCCTGCCTCTCCCTCCTGAGTGCTGGAATTACAGGCCTCGTGAGCCACCATGCCCAGCACTTGTGGTTACGTCAGTTGAACTCGGAACTTGTGCTTGCCAGGCAGATGCTGGAACCAATGAGCTCAATCCCTGGCCCATGATCTATTTTAATTTTAGTTTTCTACATGGAGGAGAGATATGGGTTTAGCTTCCATCTTCGGTATGAGCATAGCAAGTTTTTACAGCCTAGTTTTTAAAGAGTCTGTCTTTCCTTAGCGTGTGTTTTTTGACTTCTTTGTCAAAGATCTGAAAGTGTCTAACCCATACGTCTGTTTTGTGTCAGTACCCTACTATTTTAATTACTGTAGATGTTTTGTTTTGTTTGAGATGAGGTCTTGATGTGTAGTTCAGGCTGGCCTTGAACTCACTGTACAGCCCAGGTTGGCCATGAACTTGTGCAGTCCTCCTGCCTTAGCCTCCTGGGTGCTGAGGTCATAGGTGCCCATCACAGTGCCCAGCAATCGCTATAGCTTTGTGATCTAACTTGACATCCAGGATTCTGTTCTTTTCTCTTGTTGCCCAAGACTGTTATTTTTTCTTGTGGTATTTTTTCTTGAGCTTTTTAATCCTCTGCCTGGGTACCAAAAGATGTGAGAAGAGTTTTACTTTAAACCATCACCCTTGTTGACCAAAGTGTTCTCTTCAAAAGAAAGTTTGGTTGTCCTTTGCAATCTTAAAAGAAACATTGAGCTTCTCTAATTCTGGGCTTCTGGTTTTTACTCCTAGATAACAAAGCCGCAGCTCTTTTAATGCTGACCAAGAGTGTAGATTTTGTGAAAGATGCACATGAAGAAATGCAGCAGGTTAGAGAATGTTTCTTTACTTGTCATTGGGCGACAACAGCTCCGTGACAGATAGCTGAGACTCGATTAAAAGGAAGGGAAACTGTCTGAATGTTGCCTGAAAAGGTCCCATTGTCCTTCTTGTCCCCTGCCCATGTGATTTAGTACCACTGCTTTGTGAGAACAGGGTTTAAGAAATGGTTAAGCTCTGCACCTGTAAAGTAGCCAACTGAGGTTTGGGGACAACTTAGTCATGGCGTTAAAAGTATAAACAGCTTTGTGTGTGTTCACCATGCATCATGCTGCGTGTCCCAGGCCGTGGAAGAGTGTGACCCTTATTCGGGACTCCTGCGTGACTCTGAGGAAGATGAAGTGTTGGGCTTTCCAAGCAGCCAGGATGTGCACTGGTCGGAGGAGGACCAGCAGCTCATTGCCCCATGTCTGGCACTGGTGAGAGCGTCCAGGGCCTGCCTGAAGAAGGTCCGGAGCCTGGTGGCAGAGCATGGCAAGAAGGACTGGGCGGCTCAGCTGGATGAAATTGTGGACGCTGCTGAGGAGATCAGCCCCAGGTAAGCACACCTCATGTAGGGGAGGTGCATGCGCAGCTAGGCTTGTGCTGTCACCCTGGGCTTCCCTAAGTTTTTATGTTTGGAAATTTTTTAAATACTTCCAAGAATACTTCTATATTTTTTTCATTTGGATTGACCTCTTGTGCACAGATTTTCCTTGTACTGGTCTTTATCTTTCAAGAAATACATGTATTATGTTTTTTCCCTAAACCATTTGAGAATTAGTTGTGGATATAAATTACATTTCATACCTAAATACTTGAGCATGTATCTCTTAACAAAAACATTCTTATTGTCTCAAGAAATTTAACACCAAATGTAATATCTAGTACTCAGATTTCTCTACCTGTCCCTAAAATGTCTTGTGTAAATCTAGTGTTCCATAAAGATCCCACATTACACGTGGTTTTCATCTCCAATGTTCTTTAGTCTCTTGCAGTATGGAATAGTCAGTATTTTTCGTCTTTTTGATATTGAAGTTTAAAAAGAAAACATTTTCTTGTAGAATAGCTAACATTTTGGAGTCATGTATTTACTTTCTTGTTATTATAGTCAAGTTAAACATTTATTTGATCACCTGATTAAAGTGGTACTTTCCTTGATAACAATGCCTTTTACCCAAAAATTCCCCTGATGAACTCAATGTTTATCACTTCCTAAATTGATGATGTCAGACCCTTGCTGTATATGTGTGGTGGGGTTCTGGGGACTGAACCCAGGGCCTGTTGAGCATCCTATATCCCTACCTCTTTTATTTATTTTGAGGGAAGGTCTTGCTAAACTGCCTAGGCTGGGCTTAAATTTGCAGTCCTTGGGCCAGGGATTTAGCTTGGTGGTTCCAGTGTTTGCCTGGCAAACACAAGGTCCCAAGGTCCCGAGTTTGTCTCCCTACCACATACTACAATGCTGGGCATGGTGGCTCACGCCTATAATTCTAGCACCTGGAGGCAGAAACAGGAGAATTGGTCAGTTCAAGGCTTGCCTGGGCTACATAGTGAGTTCAGGACCAGTCTGAACTACAAAGTGAGACCCTGTCTTGACTAAGAAAAAAACTCCAAAACTTATAATCCTCTTGTCTCAGCCTCCAAGAATTCTGGTATTATAGGTATATACCACTATACCCAGTTCAGATCTTCACTTTCTTTTTTGGTGGTACCAGAGATTGAACTCAGGACCTTGTGCTTATGATGCAGGTACAGTGCCACTGAGCTAAGTCCCTGGCCCACTCTTTTTTGGGAGGACAGGGTCTCACTTTGTAATTCAGGCTGGCCGTGAGCTCACTATGTAGCCCAGGCAAACTTCGTACTCATAGCAATTCTGCCTCTGCCTCCTTTGTGCTGAGATTACAAAGATGAGCCACCACGCCCACAATTGTACGTGGTACTGATTGCTGGTAGGCCTCATGCTCGGCATTGCTGTATGTGGTTGCTGGGGATTGAACTTGGGACCTTGCATTTGTAAGGCATACGCCAGAACCACTGAGCTAAATTCCTAGCCCTCCCACTTTTTTTTTTGAGACAGAATCTCATTGTATAAATTCATATAGCCCAGGCTGGCCTTAACCTTTTGCCTCAGCCTGCAGAGTGCTGGGATTACAGGCTTTATCACCATGCCCTGAGTATATCCTCACATTTTTAACAGAGTTAATCATGCCGTCTCTCAATCCCAATTTCCAGTGAAACACAGTATATAAGTTTCAGTAAATCCTGCATGCACTGATTGTGAGTTGGTTGCTTAGTTACTTAATTTATGGAACTAATACACATTTCTGAGACAGTCTTCTTTAATCGATAGTTGGATACTGGAAATATGTAGCTGAGCTTCATTCCTTGTTAATGATTATTTTTGCTTTCTCCTATTAGTGTGGACAATTTGGCTCTAAGCATATATCCGCCCATGTGTCATCTGACTGTGCGAATCAATGTAAGTAATGACTCAGGGAAGTTATAGACCCAACTGGTAGGATTTCACTTATCACTAGCATTTCCTAGCTCTAGGCACATGTTTATCTGTCACACATGGATGCAGCACAATAGTAATGTCACAGTTCTTGCTTGTATTTGTGCATGATAAGCATTTACTGAAGTCAAATTATTATAGCCTTGGGCTTTGATAGTTCTCTCTTCCATAATAAGTGGAGGAATCTTTTGGAAAAGTACAGAGATCTTAGGAAATGCTGCTTTGAAAGGAAAACACTAATTACACAGTGCTGTAGGAACCTCTGTGCCTGGACTCACAAGTTTCTCATTTGTAGCACAGGCAGAGGTAAGTTCTGGGAGAAACCCACAGACAGGTTGTATCCAGTCACCTGGGGAGTCAAGCTCTTTACCAAGTTCTGTTGCAGGTTTCCAGGTACTGAGCCCTGTAACTAGAGTTCAGTTCTCATATTTTCATAAACCCCACGTCTTATCTCTGATGCTGTTGGAAGAAGTCAGATTGCTAATGGCATGTATTTTATGAGGTGATGTGCTACTTCTGCTATTTGATTAATTAGGTTGTAAAAATTAAATTCATCAAATGAACATTCCCAGTGTGCAGACACTTTGAAGTAGTAAGGTTCTTTTTGTGTATTCACCTTTTTCTCTTTAGCATTTACTTTTCAAAAACTTATTCTGAGAAAAATATCTCTAGTCAAGTGGCTTATCAGTTTTCCTAAGTACAGTAGCTAATTTAGAAAATTTTATATATATAAAATAAACATATGAGTCTATGTAATTTTCTTTTTTTTTTTCCAGAGGATGGTGGGTATTGAATCCAAGGCCTTACATATACTAAACATGCATTCTACCATTGAGCTACCCTCCCAGTCTCCATGTTTTCTTCATAATCTTAAAATTTTATTTTATTTTTATGTTTTTGATACTGGCCTTGAACTCTTGCTAATCCTCCTGCCTTAGCCTCCCAGATCGGGGATTACAGATGTGAGCCACTACATCTGGCTCTGTAATTCTTTCTAATACAAAAAAGAATTTTGGGGGCTGGGGAGTTAGCTCAGTGGTTCCGGCACCTGTCTTGCAAGCGCAAGGGCCTGGGTTTGATCCCCGGTAACCACATACCATACTGGGTGTGGAGACTCACCCCAGCAGCAACCAGTCCCACATACCACAGTGCCGGGTGTGGTGGCTCATGCCTGTAATCCCAGCACTCAGGAGGCAGAGGCAGGAGGATTGCTGTGATGTGAGTTTGAGGCTGAGCTCAGTGCCAGCCTGAACCACAAAGTGAGACCCTATCTCAAAAAACCTTAAAAAAAAAAAAAAAAAAAAAAGAATATTGGTTCTGTTTTATATTCTGAGCTCTTGGACGGTTGGAATGAATTCAGATTGCATTTCTTTTTTGTTATTTTTAAATTAATATTTTAAATTTCAAAAACTTGTAAAAGTGTGATAGCAGCACTACGAAAGAGATTTTGATAAATACAAAATAATCTGAAGCACCAAGTAATCCTAGTGCTCGGGAGGCTGAGGCAGGATGACATCTTTGTGTTCAAGGCCAGCCACAAGTACGAAGTTCCCAGTTCAAACACAAGAAGAAAAGCAGCTATAATCACCACCAATTTTGTTTTTGTATATTTTCTTCAAGATTCTTTTTTTAAAGGATTTTAAAAATTATTTAGGTCTTAAATATTTGAGCTCTTTCATATTGATGAGGGGGCTCAGAGTAACTACTCTCTTTCTTTTCTAGTCTGCCAAACTTGTATCTGTTTTAAGGAAGACACTGGAGGTTACAAAGTAAGTGTGAGAATTCTCCTCAGGCTTGTGAAGAGTAACATCATCTGCTTAGCTGTATGCTTAACTCCCAAGCTGGGTTCCAAGCAGTGGGGGAGATAGCTGGGTGGGTGTGAGGTTTTATGTCCACTTCCATTTCTGTGAAGAAGCTTGCTTCTCTCTTGCTATAGTTTTTCCAATGCACCCACATGAGGGGAAGCTTTCCTTGATACTGTTCTAAATTTAACTGTAAAGTATGTTTTATTTGTAGCAGTGAGGATTGAGCTACATCTCCAGCTGTTTTAAATTTTTATCTTTATTTTAAGACAGAGTCTAAGTTACTAAATTGCTCAGGCTGGGCTCAAAACATGGTTTCCTCTCTCAGCCATCCAGAGCATGGAATTACAGAAGTGTGTACGGTGCCTGGCTAACTTTCTTTTTTTTTTTTTCCTGTTGTACTTGCAGAGCAAGCCATGTGACCCCTCAGCCAGAAGATAGCTGGATCCCTTTACTCCTTGCTGCTGTTGACCAGTGCATGAACAGAATCAAGGAGCTCACACAGAGTGAAATTCAATTATGAGTTTTCAGATTCATTCATATTCTCTGTCTTCCTCTCACTGTCAAATCCAGCATCTGCATTTTACAAATGAATCTATGTACTTGCTAAGTGAAAAGAGAGCTCCTACCTGCATGTAACGACTCCAAAGACTGGCATTTATTTATGAACCATGAGTGTGATGTATTTTTCCGTGCTAGATATAAAAAATAATTGCATGAGTTTGTTCCTGAATTGCCTCAGAGATTCTTAAGGAAGTTACTGTTTCTTATTCTATTTCATATATTGTTTCATTGTTAAAGATGTTGATGGTATCAATAAAATGCTCACCAGCACCTAGCAATTCAGCCAGTACTCCTTCATTTGAGTTTGTAGATCTCAAGATTTGATTATGATTAGATGGACATTTGGATCAAAGACACTGGACTTTATTCTTTTCAGAGAAAATGACTACAAGCCCCTCTTGGTACTTGGGCATATTATATGACACTGTTCTCATCAGGGTCCTTCTGAATGTTTGTCTCTGGTTACTCAGTGTCTCTGCCATACACTGGTATCACACCCATTCCTTAAATCTGTCCATTTCATTGAACAGATTTGTCTCCCAGATACCTGCCTGAATGGTTGTTCTCTGTTATGTTTACATGTGTCTCCAAATGTAAACACCACATTTTATAAATCAAAAAAGTTTAATGTATAAAAGCTATATAATTTTAAGGCTCCTCTTGGTATATTCTTTTGCAGAATCATCATCACTTCATTACTTTTTGCATCCTTCATGTGCTGGAGAGCAGTGTGCTCTGTCCCAGTGTGGACTGCGCTTGCTGGAGTGGAGCTGTGCACACTGCCATCATCGGTCACCACCCACTGACCGCCCAAGTGCTGGACAACACACTAGTCCTTCTGATTTCTTTGGGCAGAGTTGGCAGTCATTCTTTTGAGTGACAAATATATACTTGTGGTTGCAATTCCTTAAGCCAAACGAGTTTTAATCCACTTTTTTAAAAGTACCATCCAATGCTTTAAACAAATGTCATAAAGAGATAGAACTAAAGTTCAACTTGCAGAAAGCCCAAGCAACAGAATAATGTAAACAGCAGCAACAAAATCTTTGTGCTTTGTTCAAAAGGAAAATACTGTTTGTTTGTTTTTTTTGCACCAGGAATCCAACTCGGGCCTTATACTTGTGAGGCAGGCACTGAGCTTCATCTCCAGCCCTAGGAAAGCTCTTCTTTATTTGATGTATTTTCTATGTACTTAAATTTTATATTCTGTACTGGGCCAGATTTATGCTATTAACATCAGGCTATAATTGTGAGATCTTAATAGAGAACTCCAGTTAAAGTTATCTGCAGTTAGATAATTTTGATTTCAGGCCCTAGGTTATATATTTTGTACTTGTCAGTGATCTTTGGATTTTAAGGGTAATGTTCAGAGAGGACACTAGGGTCAATGTGACATCAGGGTTACCTGGAAGTTCTACTGTTAGCTAATATCCACCCCTCCACCTTCTGAGCAATAGATGAATGATTCACATACTGTACTAGCCATTTCCCTTATCTATTCTGGTAGTTAATTACTGGAGCAAGGAAATGGTTGAAAAACCCTGAACCTGAGAAGTCTGTGCCCTGATGAGGTACTCCAAAACTCCATGTGTCCCTTGAAAAGTTGGGTACCTTTTCAAATGCTCTTTGTCATTTAAGCCTTCTAGCTTCTGTTCTAAGACTAGTCAACTGGTCTCCAGAGGTGACAGAAATGTGCATCAATATCCGCTGACCTCCAGGGATTTAGCTTTGTTGTTGGTAACTCAACCTAGAGACTGATTTGTCTGATCAGCAAGGTTTCCTTCCCCAGCAAGTGTTTGGTTTTAAGTTGTAGTTTCAAGAGCTGGTTTAAGATTGTGTTGGAGTCGGGAGTTTAAGCTGAAAGTTCAGGGACGACCACAGTGACTCTTCTATGGCTGGTTAGGTTCTGGAACAGGTCGCAGTCCATTTCTACAGTGAGCCTGTGAAGCCCCAGCTGTGTCGGTGTGAACTGGAACCAGGTGTGCAGGGTTTGTCCAGGCCACACGGGACCTAATCTGCAAGAAAGGGAGAAGCAAGAGTCACTGCCTCAGGTTCTTTGCTCTCCTGGCCCAGTGACTGGTGGACCGTGAGGAAGTAAACATCTAAAGTACACTGCTGTTTGGACAGGTGGTTACAGATGAAGACCTGGCTCCCTCCGCATGCTGAGCATCTGTGTCCTAGGGCTACTCCCACTCTCTCTTTTGCTGCGTGTGGTTCAGTCTAGTTCAGCTGTCAGTAAAAGCACTGGAGTGTGTTTGGGAAGCACTGCAGTGTGACCCTCTCAACCTGCTCTGCACTGAGCTCGCCAGTGTGCCCAGGCCGGGCCTCGGAGCCCTGCCAGCCCCCTGACCTGCGCCAGACTTCCCTTTGGTGTCAGAAGAGGGGGTAGCACAGATTTCCTAGGAGGCCACACAGCTCTGGTTAAACCCTGGCGGCTCTCTCCTCTTGCTGGCAAGAGTGACTCTTAGAGTATAAGGTGGAGGCTGTGGCTTACCACCCCAGCCATCTGCCAGGGCAGGGATGGTGAGAAGGCATCTTGGAGTCCAAATAGGGATGCAGTGGATACAGAATATTTACAATATCTAGAGCCACCAAGAGATGGATTATCTGGAATACATGGAACTCCTACATCCCCGCAAGAAAAATGGCAAGAATACCCGAACAGTGGGCGGTGATAAGGACTGACTGTCTATGAGAGGAATGGAAAAGGCAGCAATATGTAAAAAGGGGCAAAGTAGAACATCAGTGAGATTTTTTTTTTCTTAGACTGGGACTATAAAGTTGGGTATTGCCAGGAGTGGAAGACAAGTAGAAATACAGAAACTCATGTACCCTGTTCCTGGGCACACACACCCCGCCGAAGCCTCAAGGTGTAGAAGTTGTGGATGAGGCTGTTGGTTCCTTCCAGAGGTCACGGAGGGGTGTGGTGGGATGCAGCTGAGGAGCTCTGGGGTGGGTGAGGGAGATTGGGGTGCTGAGCTGTGTAGCAAAAGCAATGCACCCTGCATGTGCACGGGACTTCACAGTTCCAAGGAAAAAGAAACGACATTATTTGTTTAAATACAGGCTTAAGAAACGGCAGTACACATAGAGCCAACAAGAGATGAATTACCTGGAATACACGGTACTCCTACACACTAAGGAGAGGATACACATACCAAGCAGAGGACATGAGGTGGTGTAGGGAATAAAAGAATAAATAAGGCAGAATTCTGTACTGTGACCAGCAGGGTTGACTCTGCCCACCCCGAGGGAGCCTGTGCCCAGTGTGTCTAACCTTTCTGCATCTACTCTCAATGCTCCACCTGCCCTGCCCAACAGAACGGTAGGGGTGAGGGAGAGGGTGGCAGAAGCACGCCCCTGGCCCTCTCACCGTGCCCTGGGGACGTGTGGTCTCAGGATGAGCCCTGAGAACTTCCAGGACTATTTCCAGGTGCTCTGTGGGTGTGGCAGGAGGATGCTGGGTTTGGAAGCCTGTCGGCTGCGGCTCTGCGCTATGCCAGCTATGAAGGCAGTGGGAGGAGGAGCTTGTAGTCACTTACCTGTATCTCCTCTCTCGGTGAATGAGCCCCTTTCCAAAGATGGAGACCTCACAGTCCCTCATGGGGGAGTCCAGTGGGTTCTGGATCCCGACCGTAGCCCTGAGCGGTTGGTGCTGCTTTGCTACTTCTGGCATCTGTGGGGAAGGGCACATGGGGTGAAGCCAGGCCTAGAGCCGCAATCCCAGCTTCCTGACCCAAGCTGCACAGCTGCCTTCCTGCTCCACGAGCCTCCTGCACACCCCGCCCCCACCCTGGAGCGGCACTGACGTCTACACTGGTGCCTCTCCTATGTGTATCCTCTGGTTAGAAGCCTCGGAGGGCTTCCCACGGCCTTTGCCGGTCAGCGCAGGCTGCTGGCGGGTCCTCCACTGTTTGCCCCGGCCCACCATCCTAGCCCACCTGTGCTTCACTTGACTGAACACCCAACCATAGCAGGGACCTTCTGTCCCCAGCACAACCCTCAGCTCCTTTCCCTAGCTGCTCTGCCTCTGCCTTTAATGTTCCCTCCCTACCTGGGAACAGAAAGCATATTTATTTTCCATGGCCAGGCATAAATGTCATTCCTTATGAAACTTCCCCAAACCGGCAGCTGGAGTTCATCTCCTCTATTTCACTTGTATCTAAGAGACTTTGTAACTTACATAGAATATCACGCCATGTCTCCCTTGCTAAACTCTAACCTCTTCGAGGGCAAAAGGCAGATCTTGTTCATGTTGGCCATGCTAGTCACGCGGAAAGAGAGCTCAACTAAGAGACATAAGCTTCTAGACCTTCTTACTTTTATGATCTTGGACTGTTTTCCTCCTGACTTACAGAAATGGCTCCTCATGGGGATTTTGTTTGACTTCTCTCTAAATTTATCTAGGGAAAGAAACTCAGGGCTTCCTGAATGCCAAGCAAGTGCTCCACCCCGAGAGCCACACCACAGTCACACAGGGCTGGTACTGAAATAAAGGAGGTGGAAGTACTGGCATCTATAAAATGCTAATAAGTATAGGTTGGGATTTGATCCCTATACATGTGGAAAAGCAATGGGGAAGGCCCCGATTTTGGGAAACCTAACTGCTTAAGCAGTTCAAAGGTCCAAATGGTAATAGTATGTATAAGAGCACGTCTCTTCAGAGAGAAGGCACTCTCCATCCTAGCACAGTCTCACTGCACCCTGAAGCTTTGTGGGTTCCTTCAGACGTGGAACCTGAGCAGCAGCAGTGAGAGAGCAGCTCGGGGAAGACCCGGTGCCCACCTCGATGGTCAGGTGTGGCCGCTGGATGGCAACGTCCTGTTGAGCAAAGCAGCTCAGGCTGGAGGCGGAGTGCCTGGCCACCGCGGTGAGTCTGAGGCAGCTGTCCTCGGGCAGGTTGTGCTCAAAAGAGGAGAAGGACAGGCTGGTGGGCACTTTCTTAACTGAAACACACGACAGGAGGAGTGGTGCAGAGCAGTAAGTGTGGGTCCCAGAAAACAGCCCAGAACTCACGGAGTTCCTTCCCATCCTGCTGCTGCTGCTGCTGTTCTTTGGTCCAGAAAAAGCCACTGAATATGACGACTCAAACTCAGCTCCCAACTTGTAGACACAGACCTCTATTTGTGTGGCCACTCACACCTTGGGGAGCTGAAGTGCCACCTGCTTTTTATTTTGTTCATTTTTGAGATAGATTTTCCCTCTATAGCCCAGGCTGACCTTGAACTCACAGTGATCCTCCTACCTCAGCCTCCCAAGTGCTGGGATTATAGGTGTGCCACCACACCCAGATTGCCAGCTTTTGAAACCCTTTCCCTGTCTCAGTGCACAACTGATAGCTGTGTGACCTTGAGATTTAATGCCTCTGGGTCTTGGCCTCCTCATCTGGAAAGTGGCTCCTGCCTTGTGAGGTTATTGTGGAGGATTAGCTCAGTCCTGCCTATAACAAGCCTGGCACTATTTTTAGCAAATAGTAAGTGCTCAGTAAACATACACTAGTCATTCTATTATTCATAAACTAATCATTCATTATTTTCCTGGGGATTGCAATGTTACAGTCTGTCTGCTCTGAGACTCAGTTTTTGGCTCTGTGCTTTTTCCCTCAGCATGTGAGATTCAGCTTTCTCTCATCTGAAGAAAATCATTGCCCAGATCCTCCCAAGCGGTGTCCTCTGCTGGCCACAACCCTGCAGGACCTTTCCCTGCCTCGGTTTAACTCTGGAAGTGGCCTGCAGCCATGTGTCTCAGCCAGGCCTCTCTCCCAATTGGATGCGTATCAACCCAGACCCCTCCCGACCTAGCTGGGTGTCCCTCCCTCTTAGTCTCCCTGCGCACCCCCTTCAAGGCCCAGCATGGTGCAAGTCATCGGGGAGCGGTGGCACCAGCCCAGGGAGATCTGTCCTGCCCCGGACGCTGTCCACCTCCCCAGTGCCTCCTAACTGTGATCACGGGGCTGTTTGCTGATCTGACTGCAGCTGGAACTGTGGAGTTCCCCCTGTGTCACCCCAGTAATACGTGCTGAATGACTACATGAGAATGAGCCTGAGGTCTATGAGCTGTGGACCGTGGGCAGTGCTCAAGGAGCAGCTAGGCAGCTAGGGTGTCTAGTGGGGCACAGGTTATTACTCTCATTGGCGCCGAGCCTGACGGACAGCCGCTTCCTCCAGAGGTCAGTGGCGAGGACTCCATTGTAGTGCACAGCCTGGGCCCCCATCACCAGCTGCACCACCTTCTCCTGGTCACCAGGGTTATTTAGGGTCACTGAGAGCTGGATATCCCCTCCCAGGAGGAGGGAGGGGGGTGCCTCCAAGAACAGGTGCAGCGGGTCCTCCGACTCGTGACTGGGGGGCGACACGCTGCTGTGCTTCTTGTGCCTCATCTTCTCCTTCTGGACTCTCTCTAGCACCTCTCTCTCTTGAAGAGACCCTGGAGAATGGCAGAGACCAAGCAGCTTTTAAATCACCAGGTGCGGTGCGCACCCTTCTCTATTCAGAGCCCAGGATGAAGGGAGCAGGTGGGGGTGGGGAGAAGACTCAAGATCTATCAGGTACAGGCACAGACTCCATGTTATCATTATATATATCTAAAGTATACAGTGAAATTAATTTTAAATATTTTTAAAAATTAAAGTTGAAAGCCTTAAAAAGAGTTTTGCCCACTTCTCAGACGCCAAAGACACAAAAGCTTTGCCAACCTCCAAGGTCATTCTTGGCCCCCAAAGCCTGTGTTTGGCAGCCTCCTCCCAAGAAAGGATGCCTCTGAAGGACCACGCTCTTCAACATCATGAGAAGGGAAGGCAGGCTTTGTGACAACTCAATGTCCATCTTTGAGGACAGTTGTACAGGGAGGGGAGTCTCTCTGTGAAGGAACTGGGATTCACTTTGAGGACAGCAGAGGCCATGGAGTACCCTGGAGTGTAAATGTGAATGTGTGTGGGTAGCAAAGTGGCCCTGTGTCTCAGAAAGCTCAATGTGGGAACCGATGACCGGCTCAGTGCTGTTCTGCAGACCAGCAGGGCAACAATCCAGGCCTTCTGGGGTGGGGCTTGGTATTCAGGGTATTTTCATACCAGTGGTTCTCAGCTGGGGGCAATTTCCCCACCCAGGACATTTAGAAATGTCCAAAGACACTTTTGGTTGTTACAACTGAGCTTGTGTGTGTGTGGCAAAGGGAGGGGTCTCATGGATAGAAGCCAACCGTGCTAACTCCCCGAGGATGCTCAGCCCTCTACAACAAAGAAACATCTGGTCCAAAGTGTGTGTCCCTTGGGGTGAGAAACCATGTTTAAGTGATGGGAAAGGCCTGGGGCTGTTCCCAGCCGCATCTGTCTGAGCCATCTCTTCTCACTTGCTGCTCCAGGTTCAGGGAAGCCAGGACCCTTCCCAGGCGGATACCTGCAGGGTACTTGTAGTTCTGAGTGATGTCCTCACAGCGGTCGCTGCCCACAACCTTGGTGCTGATGTTGTTGCCAACATACTTGGTGTTGAAGTCGGTCAACTCCAATTTCCCGTCCTCACAGCACTTCCAGACCACACATGAGGCATTCACTGAGGCAAAAAGCTCTGACACTGCGGGCGTCAGCTCCAGGGCCCCATCCTTGACCGCTCTGACTGGGACCAGGTCACAGGCTCCCAGGACCGAGGTGAGAGAGGCTGATGAGCAAAGAGGCCAGGTCACCGCTCATCCTGGGATATGGCACATCTGTCCCTACTCTGTACTGTTTTCCCTTCCAGGATCAAGGCCAGAGCTGGACCCCGGGAGGGTTTCTGAGAGGTGGGCACAGGCAGAGGCGGAACAGCTAACTTTTGGCCTATGTCAGAAGCTCTTGGAAATGGACTTCAGAGTAACACACACGGCACACAGGAGTTCCTACGCTGGCTCTGCTACTGAGAAGACACCAGCTGGTCACCTTTATTTTTGGTACTGAGGATTGAACTCAGGACCTCATTCCTGCCAGTCAGGTGCTGTGCCACTGAGCTAAATTCCTGGCCCTAGGTCACCTCTCCTGAGCACTTGCCACATGCCAGGGCCTGTGAAAGACCTAAGGAAGAGTCAGCCTACCCTGGCTGCTGAAGCTCCCTCCTCCAAGTCCATCCCGACTTTGTCTCCATCCACACCCACATCCGCTCAGTGCTACCAGGCACACCCCCACGCCATCGTCAGACCCCTGGTCCCCAACAGGCATCTCCCCAGATGGCCATCTTTCCCTCTGCTTCTCCTGGGTGAGTGGTGCAGTCGCTGGGCCTCTGCTGCCCCTTCCCCTCCCTCAGCGACCCACAGCTCTTTCTCTGTCAGCACTGGGTAGTTCTGACCCCACCCACAGGGTTTACCTCCACCTCCACCCTGAGGCTTTGGGTACAGAATCTGCCATCCGTCAAAGCCCTGGCACAAGTCAGGCCTGGTCATCCAGCACTCTGTGGAAGTCTGGAAGATCCTGAAGGTAGCAAAGGCAAAAATTCAACGGAAAACAAGGAGTGTGGAGGTTCTCTCGGGATGAGAAGGTGCTGTGAAAAAGTGGCCGTTACCCTCCAGGAACAGGGGTGCACACCACACTTACCCCGAGGGTCCGGGTGGCCTAGTGGGTTTCCCCACCCATACCTGAGCCCCTCCATCGCCTGTGGGCCTCTCACCAGATGCGGCCTCTCCGGCCTTCTCCGACCTGCAGCCCCTCCTCACTGTAGTACTCGTCCACCAGCAGGTCCCCCCCGGTGCCCTGGGCCGAGGCAAACGTGGTGACCACGCGGGCCGGGATTCCCAGGCTCCGGAGCGCTGGGGGAGAGAGGCGGTGTCCGAGGGAGCTGAGGCCACGGGACGGAGGGGTGGGGCCGCCTGTAGGCTCCTTTGGACGGGCTCTGTCTCCAAGGTGAGGTGACAGTGCAGAAGGCTAGGTAGAGGATTCGAGCCCCAGGAAGCCAGAAATGACACCCAGAACAGGACTTAGGCTGAGACGAGTTACCCGCAAACAAGGGTGTGGATCGCAAATTTGGATTTAGCGCTGGGGCTTTCTCTGCCGAGCAGGTGATGACATTTTCCGGAGGGAGTATGGGAACAGAGCCTCCACAGGGGCCCAGCTTTGCTGAGGGGAGCAGGCGGAGATGGTCCTGGGAGGTGGGTGGGGCCTGAACCAGTCCTGGCCGTGACCAAGTGGGGGGGAGGGGCACCCCCAGGCAGGGCAGCGGCGGAGCTGTCTGGGTGACCTTCCTGCCGTCGCCTCTCCGTACCTGTGCAGATGACAGCAGCCAGCACCCAGGCCTGACCCTCGTACACAGGTCGCCCCTGGCCGGTGAGCCACCGCCGCAGAATGGGCGCGCTGCCCCTGCGCTTGCTCAGCAGGCCCCGCTCCTGGGGCGCCGGGGCCTGCGGGGTCGGCAGGACGTCCTTCTCCTTGAGCGCCTGCAGCTGAGGCATGAGGGAGGAGCGCTCTGAGGAAAGCAGGCCAGTCTCTGCTCCTGGCCGGCCTCTTCTCCAGCCTGATAGCTCTTGGCTTTTCTTACCCCTGTGGAGGTCACCACCGGCCCTCTCCTGCCCTGCCCCTCACTTCTCCCGAGGAGGGACAATGGAGGAAGGACAAGTTTGTCGCGGGCTCGCATCCCTCTTGCCCTATCCTGGGGCCCTGCCTGGTACTCACCAAGGCACCCAGGACCTGGGCCACATGTGCAGGCTGGCTCCATGCCTCCACCTGCTTATCCATGCCCAGCAAGTCCAGGCTGAGGTCCATGATGTCACTTCCAAACTGTAGAGGCCACACAGGCAAGAGAGAGTTTCCAGGTCAGGCCTCCTCCCAGAACAGTCCCCTGAACTCAGTGTCCCCGGCCTCGCTGTCCCCCTGTGTCTGTCCTGTGGCCTGACTCACCTGACAGGCCGGGGGTCCCAGTACCGCTTCCCTTGACTCCTTTCTTATACTGGGGATTGAACCCAGAGCCTTTGCAGTGGGCTGCATCCCCAGCCCTTTTGTATTTTTTTTTTTTTTTTTGTGACAGAGTCTCACCAATCTCAGTCATTAAAAGTGCCTGGGCTTCCAAGAGTGCTGGAAGTGAGGCACCCCACTTGGGACCATTTCATTTCAGTTTCCCTTCATTTCTACAGAATGAGCTTCCAAATAGCATGGGGAATACAAAGGCAACTCCTGCCTTGGAGGAGGCCCCAGTTTAAGACTGGATATTGGCAACTGGCCCCTGAGATTACAGGGTTCTAGCTGAGATACCAGAGAATGCCTCTGCCTTTTGGGCCAGAGATGTCTCCTGGGAGTTAGGAAGGAAGCTGTTCAAGGCAGAGGGAGCGCTCCGCCTGAATGCTCAAAAGGGGAGTACGGAGCAGTGTGTGAGCACAGCAAGCCAGGCGCCTGACTGGAAAGGCTTTAACACGCCAGAAGGTTTGGGCTTCGAGCTATAGGTAGAGGACTTAAAAGGTGCTGGAGCTACATGGCTCTCAGGATGACTCGGACTATGCTGTGCAGTGGAATGGCTCCTGACTGGCACTTTGACTTGCCAGGTCTGCTTGCCTGAACACAAAGTCACAAGACAGCCACTGTCCCCATGTCCCTGAAGGTCCTTAGTACCTGGCCAAAGTCCCAGGGCTCTTCCTGGATACAGTCAGCTGTGCCCAAGAAGATGAGGCCATTCTGCTCCAACAAGTATTCGCTGCGCTGAGCCTCGTTCTGCAGAAATACGGCGTCCTCTGTTGAGAAGGAGGAGAGGACAGGGCTGAGGGCTGCCAGGCCCACCCTCCAGCTGAGGTCCAGTTTGGCTTCAGGGCTCCCTAGCTGCTCTGGGCCTAATTCAGATGGAGCTGAGCTTGGAAACCCTTACAGAGTGGACCTTTCTCCAAGCTGTCCTGAGGGACCTGAGCATTTGAGAACCTTGGTTTTTTTTTTAAGATTTTTGAGACAGGGTCTTACTTTATAGTTCAGGCTGGTTTTGAGCTCAGCCTCAAACTCAGCAATGCTCCTGCCTCTTCCTCTGAGTGCTGGTATTACAGGTGTGAGCCACCACGCCCGGCACTGTGGTATGTGGTACTGGTTGCTGGTGGGCATGAGTCACCATGCCTGGCATTATTGTATGTGGTTACGAGGGATCAAACCCGGGACCTTGTTCTTGCAAGGCAGGCACCTGAACCACTGAGCTACATCGCTGGCCCAAACCTTGTATGTTTAAATTTCCCTTTAAATTATATAGCTTTGACCCTTCTAAATCCCAGTGCACCCTCCGGACAGACTGAAAAAGAGCAGAGGGAGACAGAAGTCTGTCCCTGTGCCACCTCATTCTTGTAGCCTTTTCTGGCTCTTGCTCCTGGACCACTGCAATCAAGAGTAGCTTTCCAGGTCATCACAGTGTGGTTCAACTTCTGAGACCAAACTAGGCCGGGCCGAGGCCACGGTTTGGTGGTGAGACTAGTCTTCTCCTTCACTGGGAGCCCCTTAGGTGCTTCTGCCAGGGGTGGCACTAGGACAGGACCCTAAGTCTGAGGAGGCACCTGGGGGAACCAAACACAGATGCTGACCTTGTAGGGGCTGCTCAGAGGGAACCCCAGCTCCAGTACCACCAAGGCCACTGCAGGGCCAAACTCACCTCTGTGCCACGGGTTAAAGAGCAGGGTGAACTGGCCCAAGAGGTGTTGCTTCCGGCCCGAGACCTGCAGCAGCATTGAATAGTGGCCGATGACAGCATCCACGGGCGTGGTCACAGACACAGTCCAGAAGCTGGCTTCTCTCTCCTCCACCTCTGCCCTCCACCACTGTGGATCCCCCACAGCAGAAACTGGGAACGTGGCGTGGGTCCCGCTGACCTTGGAAGGCTGCTCTCCTGCAATCGTGCAGTGTTGAGTCCGTCAGTAGGACTCCATATTATCAAGATGGAGGAGGTGAGAGCTGGTTTTGGAGGACAGTAAAGGGTGACGCGAGAGCACTGCATCATGAGAGGTTCAGAGTCTACAAAATGGGAAATAACAGCAGCGCCATCCATCCACTCCCACAGCCCGGCTCCGGTGCCCCAGGACGCTCAGCTGGCCTGTAGAGACTGGCAAGTATTGTATGTGATTTATGTACCTTCTTCCTTGTAGTTTAAACTAGTGCTTTCTTTTCACTTCTACATGTTTGTGGTACATAATGATTCCATTCCTGGGAGAGTCGGGACAGGCACATAACACATCTTGACTCTTTGTACTTCTTCAGGTCTCCCTGTCCCTCCCTCTGTCTCCTGCCTCTAAATTATTTAAATACTTTAAAAGATGTAAATGCTATGTGAGTAGTCATTAGCCTCTATTGTTCACAGAATAGTAGCAAGGAAAACTCTCTGTGTCCAGTACAAATGCGATTTACTTTCCAGAGAATTCCTATTTGTGGCAGTCGGCGCTGAGGATGTGTCCCCTCGATGTGCAGGGGCCCCGCGCTTGTTCCACAGACCAGTGTGAGGGCCTTGGGGTGCTGCGTGCCAAGAGCTGGGCTCAGCACCTAACAGGGAATGCAGATTTGATGGATAGTGACAGTTTTATATTTAGCCTCACTGTTCTTACCACTACTATTATAATGTGGCACTGAAGGTTGAACTCAAGGCCTTTGCACTGAACTATGTCCTCTGCTCTTTAAATTTTTTTTTTTTTTTTTGAGATAAACTTGTGAAGTCACTAAGTTGTCCAGTCTAGGTTCAAACTTGTGATCCTCCTGCTCAAGCACCCAGAGTGCTAGGATTACAGGTGTGCCTTAGAAAGCTGATATTACATTTGCGACCAAAAGAAACCATTTGGTGATGCAGCTGCTGAGTGGGTTGTGATAAACAATATTTATGTAATGCACATGCTCACAGGAGCCCCCAGCTGGCAGACTTCTTTTTTCTTTTCTTTTTTTTTTTTTTTGAGACAGTGTCTTGCTTTGTGGTTCAGGCTGCCCCTGAGCTCAGCCTCAAACTCACATCACAGCCATCCTCCTGCCTCTGCCTCCCAGGTGCTGGGATTACAGGCATGAGCCACCATGCCCGGCACTGTGTTATGTAGTACTGATTGCTGCTGGGCGTGAGTCTCCACACCCAGTATGGTATGTGGTTACCGGGATCAAACCCGGGTCCTTGCACTTGCAAGACACTTGCCGGAACCACTGAGCTAAATCCCCGGACCCATGGCAGACTTCTTAAGGCCATCCAGAAGGAGTCACTTGTTCTTTAGTTCCTGGTGATGCACGGGGGTCAGAGTCCTGTTGCCAAGGGACTGAGCCCCTCCTACTTACCAGTCTGTACAACGAGGGCCACCCTCTTGAGGGCAGGCAGGAATGGCTGGACAGGGGCCCGGAAGTGCAGGGTGATGGTGAACGGCTGGCCCCTGCGCACAATGAGGCGCCGAGAGCTGATGGCCCCAGTGTGGTGCTCCTCATTGTTCTTTGCCGCCTGGAAGTCACAGCTCTTGATACCCAGGCCTTTCGTGGGAAAGAGAGAAATCATGGAGAAATGGGAAATGCAAGTAAAGTGGAGATTCTAGACTCAGGCCAGGGTTCAAGTGTGTGGCTTCATTTACTTATTGGTTGTACAACCGCAGGCAGTAACCGAAGCACTCTGAGTCTCTGTGTCCTTCTCTACACAGTAACTACCCACTGCACAGCCGGGATGGTGCACGTGATATACGTGACCAGTGTCACACACTTGCCCATTAGATGGAACTGTTATTGTTATTTACTTATTTATTTGCAGTACTGAGGATCGAACCCAGGACCTTGCACTTGTGAGGCAGGTCCTGTGCCCCTGAGCTACCTCCTCACCCCTGTTGTTATTTTTATAAAGAACAATATTTATTCTCACTGTTGACCTCCTTCTTGTCCTAATTCCAAGCAATGAATACAACCAAGATTTTACTCCTCTCTACTCATTTTTTTCCCTTCTTAAAACAGTGAGGTAATTTTGAGAACTGTTCCTGGTCGCTGACCGATTGTCTTGTTTGACACTTGAGAAGTGTGAGGTCTGGGCTCAGCCCGCTGTCTAGCATCAGGCTCATCACATCTGAGGTGACACACAGCCCAGACCACTTCCCAAGGTGATGCCTGTCAGTCAGGCATTTTACACAGGAGGAAATACAAAGAAAGATAAATTTATAAAAACATATATGCACAATACGCTACTCCTGAAACACTAAAGTTTAGTGTCTTACGCAGTCAAGTGTTTGCACTTTCCTTCTGTGTCAGCACAGGCCCTCAGGACCCCTGGTCTGAAGGCAGCTTGTGAGAGAAGCTGTAGCTTTGTGTTCTCGTGTCAGAAATGATGTGACCCGGAGAGCAATGCCCTGTGCTTCAAAGTCCTTTGCAAATCCAGAATACGCCTGCTTCAAGTCTCCTTAGGTTCCCAACATTCCTGTCACTTTCTTTTTTCCTCCATTCTTTCCTGTTCTCTTTCTTTCTTTCCTTCCTCCCTCCCTCCTTCTTTCTTTCTTTCCTTCTTTCTTGTTTTTTAATTTTTCATCTTCCGGGCACTGAACCCAGGGCCTCTGGTGTGCTAGGTTAGTGCTCTACCACTGATCTACATCCAGAGAAGAGGGGAAGGATGCAGAATGGAAGGCAGGTCGCCCACGTTCTCTGTCTTTCCTTTGGTTAGTGATGGAGATGATGGCTGATGCCAAAGATATGCAAGCAGGGCCTGAACCAACATGCTGAAAACAAAGAACGGTGCTATGCCTCCCTGCATGTCTGGCCCTGTGTGTCATCTGTGCCCTCTGTCCTTCAGCCCCCAGGGGTTATTTAGGCCCAGCATGACCTGGGTTAGTAGAAAAAGAACTGCGGCACTCACAGACCAGAAGTTTGGTGCCCACCTCAGGCCAACGTGCCTCAGTGACCTGGTGGAGCCGCTGGGACCACAGGGCAGTGAGTATCAGAGGGTGTGAGCCCTGGAGCCCACGCCATGTATCGGACACCGTGCCACGGCCAGAGCGCACTGAGCTCACTCAGAGTGTGCTGCGCAGCTGCATAGCCGGCAGGGGCTGCTGCTCGTCCTCTGAGAGCCAACGCGCTCGCTCTAAAGCCTTCATTTTGAGCCCAAGTCTCCAACACAGCCCGTCCTGACTCATAGCGCTCTGCTTGGATCTTTCCAGTTTTCACCCCATTTCTCAGCCATCGCCTCCATAGCTTTCTGCTTCTGGCTGTGAGCTTCCCGACAGATTCTTGTTTGCACTTTCACGTCTGCATCCTCTGCCTGGCAGAGCACTGACCACAGTAATCACCCAGTCAGCTGCTTCATCAGTGAAAGGACAAGAACACCGAGCCCTGGGAGCGTCCTCAGCTGCCCATACTGTCAGATGCCGGGCATGGGGCTGCACACCTGTGATTCTAGCACTCAGGAGGCTGAGACAGGAGAGTTTTTGTGAGTTTGAGGCTAGCCTGAACTATATATTGAGACCCTGTCTCAAAAAAGCAAACCAAAAAGACCCTGACAGAGAGAGGCCCGAGTTCTCTGCACCCTCCAGACCTTTATGGCCACTTCAGTCCCTTTCAGTTGGGCTCAGTGACTCTGCTGTTGAATTGTGAGCTATGACACCACTCGCAGGGCACTGCTCACTTCTCTCCCAGCTGTGCCTGTCGCCTCGTGGGCACTCTGGGATGACAGTGTAGACCTGGGTTGGCTCCCTCACCACGGCCGTGCCGCTAGTCCACTCCTAGGCCTGTCCCATCACCACTGCACTGGCTCACCTTGCCCCATGGCTGCAGGCTGCTGTCCTGTGGAGCTCAGGAAGTGCCTGTCTTGACTTGTTGGTTCAGGGCCCTCTTCAAATCTTCTCTCAGAAGAAATGAAGGAACACTTCTTGGCTTAAGAATTCATGAGCGGCAGAATTCCTCTTCCAGTTTGAGAGCCCAGGCAGCTTCCTTCTCTCCGACCCCCTCCCTGCAGGTATCTCTGGGCCGGCTGCAGGGAGTAACCCTTCTAAAAGCTATCTCTTCCTACCAGGAGCCCAGGCCAGGGCAGGACTGTCAGGGTTGGAGAGCGGTGAGAGAGAGAAGACTCTTCGCTTGAAACCCTCAAGAGAAAGCCCCACGCCTGGCTCTTTAGTGGAGAGACAGAGACGAAAGGGATGTTATCTGCACAACACAGGAAGAGCCTGGGGGAGAGAGGGCCACACAGGGGCCATATCCAAGCGTTTTAGAGGCTACCCTTTGCTAGAAGTTCATGGCTGTGTTGACAATGTACTGAGAGAACACACATATCTGGAGTTCATGTGTGTGAAAGAGATAAGGGGTCGAGTCTGTTGGCAGAAGATAAACACCCTAAAGACGAAGGCAGGGTGCCAGCTCTCCAAGGCCACTTGGTCGGGGGCTCTTTCCTGGGGAGCATTGCCCTGCCTGGGGACTGAGCCCTGGGTCTTAGCAGTTTCTCTGTACTGACCAGGAAAAACAATCTGATGTCCGGCCTTCCTCGGTCTTCTGAAGCCCAGCTTTTCCCTGGCTTCTGAGATGGTGTCATAACCCAGGCTTGCTTGGGGACAGCTGTCCTTGCTATGCGTGTGAAGCCCCTGTGCAAGGCTATAAATAAACTGCAAAAACCACTAGTTGCCTGTAGGAAAGGAGTTAAAAGGTGTTTATTTATTGTCTGTTTATTCTTTTATGGTTTTTTCCCAATGCTGGGGATGGAACCCAAGACCTTCCACATACTACCACTGAGCTACATCCACAGCCCTAAAGTGTTTTTTACCTACTTGAAGAATCTTATTATGTGAAAAAATGAAACTGTGCCTTACTGTCACCTACTAAAAAGGCTGTTCATAAGTGCTGGAGAAGTTAGCTGAGTATGCCTTTGATTCCAGCTACGCATGAGGCTAAGGCAGGAAGATTGAAAGTTCAAGGTCAGCCTGGGCAATATATCCACATGCTGTCTCAAAAACAAAAATATTTTCATTATTACCTAGAAAACATAAATTAGAAAACATAAATATATTAAAATGATAAAAGGCAAGATAATTTAGTAAGCTAGCTAGTACCAGCTTACTGGTATAGCAAGTATAGCAACTGATACAATAATTTTCAAATGAATAACCAGTTAGAATATATAAGAAAGCCTCAACAATAGGTAACAACAAAAGAGAAAATATCCAGAAATAAACTTAAGAAATGTTCGAAGACTGTCAGGAAAAGACTTGGTAAAGCTGTTTTTTGAAAGGCCAGCCAAAACTGGAGCAAATAAAACGGCAGATTACAAACTTGGGGAGTCTGACTCAGCATTTCACAAATGTCTGTTCTTCCCAAGTTGATCTTAACATTTAATTACCTCTCAACAAAAACACCAAGATTTTTCTTTGAAACTAGATATACTAACTTTAAGTTTAAAAAAAAGAATTTTTTCTAATATGGTAGTGAAGTATAACCAGCTTTCCAAGATACTAAAACAATATGATACCTCTGTAACTTAAAGAGCCCATCAGCCAAGGCATAAATATATACTAAGTGTAACACTTAAGACCCGTAAGAGAAAAATCAAGGTTCATCAGTAAATTACTTTGACACAGCCAGTTTGCTAAAATAATCTCACATCACAAACCAAAATCGTTTCCAAATAGATCAAAATTCTAAATGTAAAAAATTAAGTTGTAAAGAATACTAGAAAAGACAAAATACTTATTTTTAAATCAGATTGGGATATTCTTTTAAAAGAGTATATGAAACCCTGAAGCAATAAGAAAAGATTGATAACTTTGATTCTTTAAATATTTTTAAACAGGAAAAGAATCAGAAAGTTAAAAAATATGAAAAAATTGGGCGAAATGTTTGAAATTCAGAGAAAAGCATGAATTTCCTATAAAATGTGCCGACAAATCGATGAGAACAACAATTCAGTAGAAAAGTAGGGGAAAGAGATGACAAATAACTCCCAAAAAGAAATTCAATGTCTGTCAAATACACAAAAAGATGTCTCACCTCACTGAAGTGCAAAACAAAACTAACCTGCATGTTATCTTCTAATTTATCACTTGTGAAGACAAAACGTGATGGACGGACACCATCCTGAGCCGGAGCCAGCTGGGGACAGTGCCTTCCTCCCGGTGGTGGAGGGACAAATCGTGGACTTTTTATAGGCTGTATTCTTTTTAACAATTTTTTTTATAGTGCATGTTTGCAGTTCTTGCTGTTTACAGTCATCCTGTACATATCGCAGCTTGTCTCTTCTTTCTAATCTCCTTCCCCTTCCCTCATCCTCATCCCATTTTTCATTCTTGTTGATATTATTGTATCAACTCATGCTGAAGTTACTGTAGCATCAAGTGGAGTCTGGAGATCAGGGGTCTCCGAGAAAAGACTCTGTTTCCAGCAAAAAATGGGGCAGCCAAGGGCCGTGGATTTAGCTCAGTGGTTCCAGCGCCTGTCTTGCAAGCACAAGGACCTGGGTTCGATCCCCGGTAACCACATACCATACTGGGTGTGGAGACTCAGATCCAGCAGCAACCAGTACCACATACCACAGTGCCGGGCGTGGTGGCTCACGCCTGTCATCCCAGCACTCGGGAGGCAGAGGCAGGAGGATCGCTGTGATGTGAGTTTGAGGCTGAGCTCAGGACCAGCCTGAACTACAAAGCGAGACCCTGTCTCAAAAAACCTAAAAAAAATGGAGCAGCCAGGTCCCATGAGGAATGAGGAAGTCAGGAAGGAAAGTCATCTGAAGCAGGTGTTTATGTGTAACATAGCAAAGGAGTCTGTCTACAGGGCAGAGAGGACCCCAGCGTGTTTCCCAAAGGCCAGAGACCTATGCATAATACTTACAGGGGTGAGCTGGCTCCTAAAAATAACCGCTTCACTGATTGGTGTGATCTAGGCCAATCCAAGTCTTCGGCTTTGTTTAGGGGTGAGGTGGGGTCCTGGGGTCTAGGGCACACAGTAAATGCTTGCCAAGTTTTATGAACATCATCTTTTTCAGGTGCATAGGTCATTTCTTTAGCCACTAGCTGTGACAGCAGGTCATGTCCTGTGTCCCTGCCTACATTTCCCTCCAGCGGTCCCTACAGTAGAGCATATAGTGGATATAAATTGAGGTTATTTGGTTCCTGTACATGGCATAGCTTTTTATTTCCTTTCCCCTCCTCCTCACTCCATTCCCTGAGCCACTCCCTATTGCAAGAGGCCCACCTGCTAGTCCTCTACCATCCATCCTTCATTCTTCTTTTTTTTGTACTTTGCCTCACTCAAATGAGAGACACCATATGGTTTTAGAGTCACTCAGCATTTTATTTTCCAGGTGTATCTATTTTCCTACAAATGTCTCTAATCTGTCATTCTTTTTTTTTTTAGTTTTTTGAGACAGGGTGCCACCTTGTAGTTCAGGCTGGTCCTGAACTCAGCCTCAAACTCACAGCAATCCTCCTGCCTCTGCCTCCTGAGAGCTGGGATTACAGGTATGAGCCACTACTGTGGTATGAGCCCAGCACTGTGGTATATGATACTGATTGCAGGTGGGTGTGAATCACCATGCCCAGAATTGTTGTATGTGGTTACCAGGGATTGAACCCAGATCCTTGCCCTTGCAAGACAGGCACCAGAACCACTGAGCTAAATCCCTGACCCTAATCTGTCATTTTTTATAGCAGAGTAATATTTTATTTATGGAATCATCTGTTGATGGGTACACAGATTGCTAAATCCAGGAGTTAGCTATTACAAGTTGTGCTGCTATAAACATGTGTGCCTGTTATCACCATAGTACAATGTCTGAAGCTGTCTGGGGGAAGACATCGAGTAGGGCGACAGCTGAAGCATATGGAATTTCTAATTTCAGTTCCCTGAGAATTCCCCATCCTGACTTCCATAATCATCAGTACTGATATTCTTACCAGCAAGGAAGCAGGGCTCCTTTTTTAGCACAGCCTCATCCACCTTTGCTATTGTTTGACTTCTTAGTGACTTCCATTCTATCTGGAGTAAGACGGACTCTTAGCATTGTTAAATTTGCATATCTCTACTGGACAGAGATGTTGAACATTTTTCATATATTTATTGACCATTTGTATTGCTTCTTCTGTAAAGTATCTGTTCATTCCTCTCACCCATTTCTTGACTAGATCTTTAATTTTGGGTTGTTTAATTATTTATATATGCTAGACATTAGTCTTCTGCCTGAGGAGTAGCTGGCAAAAATTATTTCCCCTTCTGTAAGTTGTCTCTTCACTCTACTGACTGATTCATTTTTCTGTACACGAACTTTTAGTCTGATATAATCTCATTTGTTGATGTTTGCTGTTATTTCATGTTGAAGTTCTGTTTGGGAAATCCTTTCCTACACATTTGTCTTCACTAATTTTCTGTTTCAGTCAGTTTAACATTTCTGTTTTAATGTATCCTTGACCCATTTTTATTTTAACATATGGTGAGAGATAAGGGTCCAGTCTCAATGTTCTGCGTGCAGATAACCAGTTTTCACAGCACCACTTGTTGAATACGATATCTTTCCTCCAACAGATGGCTTGCGTCCTTTATCAAAAATCAAATAGCTGGGGGCCGGGGAGTTAGCTCAGTGGTTCCGGCGCCTGTCTTGCAAGCATAAGGACCCGGGTTCGATTCCCCGGTAACCACATAACAATACTGGGTGTGGAGACCCACACCCAGCAGCAACCAGTACCACATACCACAGTGCCGGGCGTGGTGGCTCACGCCTGTAATCCCAGCACTCGGGAGGCAGAGGCAGGAGGATTGTGATGTGAGTTTGAGGCTGAGCTCAGGGCCAGCCTG
>PVIR01007682.1:0-59978 GCA_004026965.1 Petromus typicus | reverse complement strand
AGAAATACCTTCAATTTGAATTAATCCTTTGACTATTACATTTGAGTAATAATGTAATTATTTTATATTTCTTATGAATTAATTGAAAGAGGATAAAAAATTAAATCTAAACTTTTTTATTTGAATTAACAATACATAAGTTACAAAGCAATATAGTCTTAATAATGTAACGTGTATTAAATTGTGATATATCTATTTTTATATCTGATTTTATAGATGTTTCTAGTCCATCTCAATAAATATAATAATCATATTGACATTAAAATACACTTTCCTCCAAAATAAAAGATATGTACTTGAAAGCATGGCACATATCATTTATAAAACCATATTCTTTTAAAAGTACCTCAAAATCATCATATACATATCTGATGTGCTCAATGAATTTGATTATTAAATTTTGTAATTTATTTTATTTCATTTTCAGATTACTAACTATGAGAAAGCATCTGCCTTTATTTTACAGTAAAAATGAGAAATTTTAGGAATATACATCACTTCCATCTTATATTCTTCTGTATTTCATATACCTTATCTATTTTTCCATTTCAAAGCCTCATTTCATGTTGATTTACCAAGCATGAACATAGGATAAAAGAATCAAGACTAAATGTCAGTGTTACAGAATAAAAACCTACATCCATAAATTTTAAGGCAAAGCCAAACTCAACTTGCCATTCAATATGCTAGGTTACTCTTGTCCAACACTTCTCTCTTCCTCTGTTTGACCTAAATTTCCAACCTGATATTCTTATCCAAATGTGTCATGAAGGCAGCCAGATGGCCTGAGTTTTTCAGGGCAGCTGTAAGAATTATCCTGATTTCTAATGGATTATTTGAAATATGTTGCCTTGAAGTGAATATGAATATGTTTCATGTCTGAGTGAACTGAACAATGGTATAAGAGCTTTTAAAGTCACTAATACGAATCCCTGTCTGTCACACAGAGTCACTATACAGCTTCTATAATCTTGATTTCTTGTTTCTTACTCTTGAAAATGGGAATTATGTCACACATATGAGAGAAAGCATTTTATATTTTAAGCTTTGTGGTAAGAGGAGTAATAGCAGGTAGTTTTTTGAGGACTCTTTAGCAGAAGTGCTGTGAAGTACCCCACTATTAATGAGCTTTCCTCTCACACCACTGGGTCAAAATTGTCCACCACGGACAGAGCAGAGGAAGATGGGGAACAATGTAAAATAGGACTTGCTGGTTGCAGAGCATAATTTTGCACAGTGCACTGGAGCATAATTTATTAAGTGGACCTTTGTGGATAAAAAGACTAATTCACCTACCAAATTGAGCAAATTTACATTCTTTCCATCAGAAAGAGGATACCCAGCATAGTTAGTTATTCATCTTTTGGGAAATAACTGGATAAGATATGAGTAATGGAGTAAATCAGCAAAATGAAATGTATTCCCCAAATACCAAAACCCACATGCTCCTGGGGAATATACTAAAATATTATTGTTAATCATATGTCTACGAAATTCTTATAAATGCACTAATGTTAATCACTACTGTAGAATTGCTATATTTTCTGGCTTTTATAACATTCCGTTTCTTGGAAAAATACAAGATAATTTGTAAAGCAATCAAAAGAGCCAGAATGGTTCATTTTAATTAAACCTTCCAGGAAACTGCCTCACTATCTATGTGAACTTTGCTTACTATTTTCTCAAGGTGGCAAGACATAAACAGATTTCTGTATTACTGTAATCTAGTTTGTGCTGTGCAGGTAGTAAATAAATTTCACACTGAGTAAGACAGTATGAAGAACACTGAATGATGATGATCTATATTTTCATTATGATTATCTTGTATTAAATGCAGAAATCTTGCCATATTTTCAGTTTGCACAGTATCTCCATGTAACTAAATACCTACATTCTCATCTCTGCCTTATCATCTTTAGATAAAAATCTGCACTTGCATTTTCAGTGTCTATTATCTGAATCTAATTGCTGTCACATTTATTTTTTATATGGAAAATAATTTTTTCTCTAGCAATTATAACTGATACATGTCAGGGCAAACCAATTATGTAAAATACAGATAATGCCTAGATGTCTATTTGGAAGTATTACCACATAGTTTTACACTGCCAGACCTCAGAAAAGTGTCAGAAAAACTTAAAGTATATAAAAAATGTTTTTTTCTGAACCATGTAAGTAGAATAAAACCCCTAAGCATATTGCCATATATAACAAAAGGGATTTTGTAGATGCAATTTAGTATCTGGGTTATCTGGATGATTCCAATGTAATTAAATGATCTGTAGAAGAGAGAAGCAATGAGAGTCAGAATCAGAAAAGGAAATATGATGGAAGCCAAGATTATTGAACAAAAACCACAAGCTAAGGAAAGCAAGTAGCACATATAGTCTTTAGAAGCTGGAGAGATCAGAGAAGTCATTCCCTTTGAGTTTCTAGGAAGAATGGATCCTAAGTGATTTGGGGTATTGGGTGTTTTTTTTTTTTTTTTTTTTTCTATACTGAGAATTGAGCCCTGGGCCTTTACAATAAGCTATATCACAAATCCTATTATTGTTATTATTATTATTATTATTATTATTATTATTATTATTTTAATTTGGAGATGGTGTCTCCCGAAGTCCTCAAGTTGTTCAAGATGCAGTCCAACTTAAAATTTTGCTAGGACAGTAAAATAATACATTTCTGATATTTTAAGCTATCACATTTACTTAACTGTTAACTGGGAACTAATACCCAGTTATAAATCTAATTTTCCTAAATTTTAGAATATAGAATTCTTGTGATTAAATTAGATAACTGTGACTCAGATGCAACCTTGACCCGTATGCTGAGTTCTTTTGGAATACAGAGATAAAATATATCATAGTGATATGAGACTTGAGAAATTAGAGCTGGAGCAAATAAATGCCTTGCTCAGGGCTGAGACAGAGAAAAGGTTAAATCTGGCAATACAAAACTCTCAGATCATTGATACTTAATTTCCCCAAAGCTTCCTCAGGTGTCATGATGGGAAAATTTTGCATGAAAAAGAAACATAGAATTGTTTTTCAGTGTTATGATAAGGAATAGTGATATACCTAATGAGAGGATAAAGGAATGGGCCTGAGAAGTATCATTTCACAATACAACCAGGTATGCATCTTATTAAATCCAACGTAGGCAATCAGTAGAGAGACCAATGTCATGGCGCCTGACATCTTTGTACCTTTTAGAAGACAATCATAAGTAAATATGATGATAATCAATAGCATACTTGCCAGAAAGATGTATTTATTATACAGACTTCAGTGGTCATACACAAAGGGTTTCTCTTAAATCTTTATAGTCTTTGAATATGCTGATGCTCAAAAAAGAATTTGATTTATTAGGAACCATGACATGATTGTGAGCTCTTCTTCTTGTCCTACATTTTAATTCGGTGGAGGACGTATACATACATTTCCCCGTGTCTTTAGAAACATATTTGTGTATATTTTAGAAGCCTGGGTTTGTTGATAACACTTCATCATAATGCCATCAGTTTCTATGGAGACACTAAGTATTGTGCAGTTGGAGGGGGGACTCTTTAGCTCCCTGTGGCTTTAAAATGGTCTTACTTGTCTTGCTGTTCCACAAGTTCAGAAATGAAATTAAAATGGAATTTTTTCAGAGCGCCACTACTTGAACGTCCATAAGGTTCACATATATTTCACAATAACTATAGACATTAATGAATTGAACACAGTCATACAGAAAATGAGATCTTAGCTATCCTTTTGTAATAGCAAAGATCATGTTTTCATGGTGTTGCTTTTAAATCTACCACTTATTTGTTATTATGTTACATGAGATTTTTAAAATAAGATACACTAAAAGTTACCAATAGCTTCCACTTTCTTCTTTTGCACAGCTGTGTGGATAGATAACTTCCATTCATATTAACTGAAGTTACATTTCCCTGCCAGCAGGAAAGTACCCTTTATGGAACCAAATTAGTACAAAGCTATCCGAGAGAATAGTTTTTCTACATAGGAAAGGGATGATGATTCATTTTAATAAACAAATTCTACATCAGTAATTCTTTCCTCAGTTGTGATGGATCCATTCTGCCCTCTCTTGGTTCATTAACTGTGAATAAGTTTTTCAAAAAATGTTTTGATAAATCAATACATAATATTTTCTGACCTGAATTTCTTTTTTAATGAAAATATAGGCTATATTTATTGGTTAGCCTTCTTGATTCATTTTAACTTCTCCTTAAAATAAGATTGATATGTTTCACTAAGGTGTTTTGTAAATTCTGTAAATACTCATAGAAATACATATCAGTGAATAGTGAGATTAGACAAAAATGAAAACTACTTCTAAAATATAATTTCAGGAAAGCAAAAAGTAAAAAATAAAAATAATTTCCTGGACCCATGTATTGTAATTCTAAAGTTAAATGTTAAGCATTACCAGTGAATCTATGGAGATAGTGTCATACTTTGCAGTCTAAGTACTTTTAAGTAGCACAAGGTCTTTCAACATAATTAGCACAGAATATTGAACTCCGCCAGAAATATGGGATTCGTCGTTATATTTAGAGGCTTCTTTATCTCTCTAAGTCTAATCATGTGTGCAGAAGACTAATTGTTAATGGCATGCTCTTTATTGCTCATAGCTTTCTTTTATTTTAAATGGAATGGTCTGTTTTGTGAGAAATAATTAGGTTTTATAGGTCTACCTGCATAGAGTCTTTTGTGGAATGTCTTATGGTTTTGCCAATTCAGATCCTGGGAGCAATTAGAGGCTGTGGTGGAACTGTTCCTTAAATCACACACATATTGTGCTATTGCAGGTCTTTTTTTTTTTTTTTTTTTTTTTTACCTGCAGTAGCAGATGCAGAAGCTTCACTAACTTGCAAGTGTATAGAATAATTACTGGCAAAGGCAAAATGTTCGTTTGGGAGGCTAAGCTAAGAAGACGAGCATATAATGTAAGGCAAGCTTGTGGCAATGTGTCCTGAAGTCTGCACTGCCCTTCAAATTATTTTGTCCTCAAATACAGAACAAAAGTATTCATCATTTTCTAAAGTGACTTTTTTAAAAATTTGTTTAAAAAAATGATCAGAATTGGTAGTCAATTTACTGTTTTTAAGGCTGTATTTCTTCATTCAACCGGAAGTGTTTTTGTTTATTTCTCATAGTGTGAGGGCAGTCCTTCCTTGCTTAGTGAAATAAGTATACGAACATTTTTGAAAATGCTCGTAACAGTAGTGAAAATTAATATTTCATTTGTGAAAAAGTTCAATTTACAGGATGAGTCCGAGATTCATAGAAGTGTTGTGATAGAAGTGCTATCTCAAATATGAGTTTGAATAATGTTTTGAAAGCCGGTCATGTTACTGTGCAAATATTTGCTGAGCTATTTGGCCACTAGATTACCTTGGAGTTAATCGTCAAATGACACAATGAGTTGGCAGCCATTGTTCAATATGCTTTCAGCGAGGTAGCTAAACTCTCTGACGCTTGTGTTCCATTTCACTTGAATTTATTATTTTACCCTCTCAGCGTCATCAACTTAGCCAATCGCCATAACCTGATCCAGGGTACTCCTGCTACCGTGTGATGGGTTACAGCTTGGAGACTCTTGAGGACATTTTTAGTGGGAAATTACTTCATCTAAACTTTTTACCGTTCCATTTATCAAGCCGTTTTTTATCAAATCTGTGACGTCAAGCATCTCCAACCTTTAAAGAGCACTAACAACCTTAGACTCTGAGTGTACAAATCAGTACTTTTTCAGGCAGTATCCTTCAGAGAATTTTTTACTCAAATAATAGAAGCTGGAGGAATTTGTGACCTACATCTAGTGGTAAACTTGAAGCTAAGTTTAACAATGTTATACAGAATTGCAGCAAACTATATTGGTAGGGCATATATTACTTTTGATATAAAAAAGTAGGCCACTGTAAAAGCATACAGTGGTGTTAAGGCATTTATTTTTGGGGGGTTTCTTTTTATTTCTTTCCTTGGATAAAGAAAACACAGATAAAATGCCTACGCAATACCTGGAGGATTCTGTTTTGGGCAGTGGGTTTCAGGCAGACAAACGTGGTTTCTTTTGCTACTTTGAAGTGTACCTGAGATTTGAAAATTTAAGAGGATTTTACAGTTGTACAAGAACTTGGCCAATTAAAATAGTTTTTGAAGATTAACTTAGGGAATATTCTCTTTCAAAGAAGAGAGGAAGAATGTAAAAACCCCAGTAATAAACAGGCAGAAAGTTTTTTGGGGGATAGGGTCTCACTTTTTGTAGTTTAGGCTGGCCTTGAGCTCAGCCTTGAACTCACAGCAGTTCTCCTGCCACTGCTTCCCAAATACTGGGATTACAAGTGTGAACCATCACCATGCCTGGCATTATAGTATGTGCTACTAATTGCTGGTGGTTGTGAGTCACTATGCCTGGCATTGTTGTATGTGGTTACCAAGGTTTGAACCAAAGCCTTTGCACTTGCAAGACAGGGGTCGGAACCACTGAGCTAAATCCCCAGCCCAAAGGTTTTAATTTAAATTACTGAAATTTTCATGCAATGAAAATTAATGGAAGATTTATTTTGCTATGGAGAAAGCCTACTTTTATTGGTGCTTTTTTATTTTACTTCATTTTTTGATACATAACAGTACTTTCCATTGAGAGCATGATCCCTTCTCATGGTTTATTAGGCTTTGCTCCTTTATACACAAACATATACAAAGCTTTTATTTTGTATTCATTATGTATATGTCTTATGAAAATCAATTGTAGTCATGGCATTTCTATAATCTTCAGAGAATCAAATATAACCAAAGGAAAAAATTCTGAAAAGGTTAAGATTATCTGAGTAATGTATCACTTAAGTTTAGAGGGATTTGGGAAAATGTGTTATATGAGTGGATGACAATTTATAATCATAAAACTCAAATAATTATATTTAAAATATTAGAAATAATTTGTATAGTCCTTACAATGAAGCAAATGTTACAATGTTCTCATTAAATATAACATGAAAGTAACTTTTAGTTTTATTTGTAGACACACAGTAATTTATTATTTAGTTCTCCATTCATTTTAGGCATATGTAAACCTATTTTCCTAAATTTAGGTATTAAATTTATTGTTGTATTATGTTGTCCTTAAACAGAATATAATATCAGCTAGTGCTTTTTTCTTATTAGTAGTAAATGTTTACAGTGAATTCATTCCTCATGGTGAGTTAGTACATGAACCTAATACATTTTAATTCTATTTTTCTTCTCTTTCCCTTGTCTTTCTCTATTTCTCACTCTTGGTCCCCTGCCATTTTGCAAAACACTTATCTCCCCATTTCTTGTTTTCTACCTTTTGTTTTTCTCTTTATTTATATTTAAAGTTTCTTATCTAAGAGAAAGCACGTGCTATTTAACCTTGTATGTCTGCATTGTTTCACTTAGTATTATGGTCTTGAGGTGCATCCATTTTTCTGCAAAAAATCCTCAAGTTTATCCTACTTTGTGGCAGAGTAGTACTTAAATGCCACAATATCTTTATTCTTTCATCTTATTTCTTCTACATAGGCTCCTTCCAAGATTTACCTCTTACGAACTATGCTATTATAAACATGGATATGCATGTATCTGCATAATATGATGCCTTTAACTCTTTCAGGAACATACCTAAAAGGAAAATTTTAATTTTTCTGATGAATCTCCCTACTGATTTTCATAAGAGTTGTATTAGTTTACATTCCCACTAACAAATGTAGAATTGTTAGTACATACAAATTTTCCAGGTTTTAAAAAGACATCTTATAATTTATTTAAGCAGTTCCATCTGATTAAGATTCCAACTGTTTGCAAATTACTCCATTATAAATATTATCATATTAAATGTTCTTCCTATATATTTTCATATTTGTTTATTTTTCTCACTAGTCTAAATTTCTGGGGATATATTTGCTGTGCCAAAAATGTTCAAGCAGATAATACAATTTACCTTACATTCCTATTAACAAATGTATGAAAATGTTGGTTTCTAAGTCCCATATTAATATTGTCCTTTGTTTCACTGTACTAGAGATAATTATTTTGCAAATCAACTGGCTTATTTTATGTGACCATCATATTTAGCAGACATTACCAATTCCAAAATTAGTTATAGATATTAATCTATAAATTAACATGCAAATCTTACAGAAATAGATTTAGAAATAAACAATTATACACATTAATTATTGAAGCAGATATGCACAATAGTTATAGACAAGGACACACTCAGGTTCACATATACATACGCATATATAAGAAAGCCTTTGGTTATATAATTTCACCAATGAAAAAATTGACTGTTTCATATCTGTACTGATTCATTTGGTGAGGCTGAAGTTAGATTCTACTTTATGTCTCCAGCCCTAACTTGATTACTGCTATGGAAATCTTATCCCCTTACTTAGAACTCTATTGTGGGCATGCTATAATCCGTCCTATTGTCTTTTTATTTGGGTATAGGCCTATCTAAATTTCACTACTCCTAAGATGGATTTTTTAGATGATAGTATGTATGTCTTACTTATTTCTTTGTCCATAGATGTGTTAAAATTTGGTGGTATTTATTGATTTTCACAGGGTAATAAGTCAGTGTTGTGTGTGTCTGAATTTCAATTGCTATCTGATATAAAACAGTTATTTTTGAGAAACATGTCAAGAAAAAAGATGATCCTTGGAGGCAAACAATTTGCCACTTAATTATTGTGTGACTTTAAGGACATTCCTCATCGTCTATGAGCTTCAGTTGAATTGATATTTCAAGTGAAGAGAATGACATTATATTTCACAAAGTAGTAATGAGGAATGAACAAGATAACAACAAGATAAAAATTGCTGTGTCAATTTTTCAAGAAAATACAAATTATATTTTTACTGCACATAGGATTTCTGAATTTTTAACCAGCAGAAAGTAAACAAGAACACTGAGTCCCTCTCTCCCCATGTGTCACCAGTGATTTGAATCCTAAGAAACTGGATGAACATCAAGATTCCAGATGCAAATATTATGACTCCATGGCTACATCAGAAACTGTTTAGTAAAAGCAGAAAGAAAAATATACCCCAAAATGGGGTTATACTCTCTTTCCTGTATGATAGAATAGTTGAATTAATGGCTAAATTTAATTAAGAAACTGAAAAATTGCAGCATGCTTGCTGCTATAGTAAACCCAATGGACTGTGAGATGGGGATATGGTAACACTCAAATATTACTTCACCATTGTTGAATATTAAGGCAATTTTCCCACCTATCCTTGGAGATAAAGCAGCCCCTGCAATTACATTTTGTAATTTGTTATTGGTTCAAAAATTAATGACTTAACTGTTGTAAATGGATCATCACAGGTGACAAAGCACAGTTTTAATTAACAATGACAGATAAAGCTCCTAACAATCAGAGTGAATTTATATTAGCACTTATACAAGAAATGGAATTCTGATCATCATAGTCTTACATTAAAACCAAGAGTACTAATTAAAGTTTTGTAGGAGGTGGACAAAGACTTAAAAATTATGAAGTATACCAGTAAACTGTTAAATATGTCATACTCTCAGGGCTTGATAAATATGTTTCATAATGATTTAGAAATTCAAGTTTAAATTCATAATTCTCTGACTATTAGATTTCCATAGAAAACCTTGGCTAGAGAACAGGCCCCTACTTTGGACTGATTGCCCTTATACCCCCAGATCAGTGCTGTAGCATGAGAAATCCTTAGCTTTGTCTCTCATGAACTGTTTAACCAAGCCTGACCTCTGCCCTTCTTAGCCTTACAAGAGTGTATATTGACATAGTTGTCTGGTCTAGTAATAAGTACAGTAATAATATTTTCTACTTTCAGGATGACAGACCAGTAAAGAAGACTTCTTAGGCCCTGGATTGGTCTCAGTATCACTAGTATTAGCAATGTCAGAGTCTTGGATAAGTACAGAATAGCCCTGAAAGATATTGTAAAGTGCAAGTGGATACATCCATTTGGTACTTTAATCTTTCATCCCCTGAGAAAAGGTGAAATTGCAGAGAGCCATACTGAAGCATTTTAAGGTAGAAAGCCAAGGGGCTCAACTTGTTCAGGTGTATGGAAAGGGTCATACAACATGTATTAGGGCCAAGTACTTAACTCAGTGGTTTTGGTGCATGCTTCACAAGTTCAGTTTCTTGAGTTCAATCTCCAGTACCAAAACAAAGCAAAACAAAACAAAATAAGCAATCAACACAAGAAATGGCAACCATTCATTGTCAAACATATTTCAGTAGTACTAATAAGCTTAATACTTGGCTTTAGAACTATTTACCATCATGTTTGTATACTTCAGGAAAAAGTTAGTATATTAACCAGTACATTATTCAGCTTGTGATTTTTGTTTTATAAATATAATTCTCATTCACATGATTTCTGTTATATTTCTTTGTTTACTTTTTTAATATGTTGTGCACTTAGTAATTGAGAAATCTATGTTATTTATATCAATGAAATAAATCATACCAAATAACTTAGGTATCAACAAAGATACAACCTTGAATGTGGTGCATTCAGTGGTTAGTGGAGTCTAGGTTTGGCTACGGTAGAAACCATACCAATTTAATAACATTATACAACAGTATTTTCTTATTTGCCTTGTGTTTATCCTAAGTCAGCCATGTTCTATAGTCAGAGTTCTTCTAACTCTAGAACCAAGGCTGACGAACAAGTCCCCTCTTATAGTAAAGAAGGAAAGTAAAACTATAGTAAAATTTCATTCCCTGCTGTTTTTCAACACAGAAGAAGATTCTTTTGGTGTCACTGTCAAAAATTAAGCATATTGATCTTTGATCTTTGTATTCCAGAGGAAATGGCATCTGAATATTCATCAAACAGAACTAATAACTCATTTTGTCTACTGTACACGTGTACATATATGGAAAAGTAAAAGAAACATTGCCCTTAATTGTCAAGAATTACTCTCTTGAGAGAGGAGATGGTAACTTCTTTTACAAATTATGTATATTTCCCAATATATGTGTATTAATTTTAAAAACAAAGGCTATAAAATAGCTTTCAAGTATATAGCCTTAATAAAACATGCACATTAACATTTAAGTATATTATTAAACTATTACTTGCTTTGTATTCAGGTTGGTGTTGAACTCAGCCTTGAACTCACAGTAATCCTCCTACCTCTGCGTCTCAGGTTCTGATATGACAGGCATGAGCTACCACACCCAGCATTATGGTATGTGGTTCTGATTGCTGGTGGGTGTGAGTCACCATGCTCAGCATTGTTGTATGTGGTTACTGGGGATAGAACTCCAGCCCTTGTGCTTGCAAAGAAGGCACCAAAACCACTGAGCTAAATCTTGGCCCAATTAGTTAATTGTGTCATGTCAGATTAACTATGGACATATCTTTAATTAGGTTTGAAATTTGATAAGTATGCTACAGGTAATTTTTCAGATATTTTATGAATACACACATGTAAAACTGTAGGAGTTAAAATGAAAACACAAAAGATGCCTGAGAAAATATTTTCTTTAGATATGATAGAAAAGGATCCACAAGATACCTGTCACTTTTGTTTATTGTATGTATCCTTATAGAATGGAACCTTACCATTACTACATTTAACATTTTATTTAATGTTATGCCCTTTAGCTGTATCCCTGATCACAAAAAGTTCAGTATGCATTCTCTAAGCTTCTTAATTTCTTTGCTATCTACAACATTTCCGTATTTCAGCATTTACGTATCATAACTAAACTTTAAATCCTATGCTTCTGAATTATTTTTGGTTGTTCTCTACTTAATGTGAGTCATATTGCTTAAAAGTAATTTAATTTTCTAAGATTTGGTTTATGAATACTTGATAAGTTTATGCCTACAACACCATTAAATGCCCCACAGCACACAAGTGCAATGTCCCTGATAACAGAGGTTTTGTTAAATTAATGAAACTTTAATAATTAAATTTTTAATTGCATTTGTAAATTTTTCATTATCTGAAGAGGATTTTTAGTAAGAAAGTCTCTTTTACCTGGGATATTTTGAAGGGAATGCACAATTTTGGAAGCATCTAGTTCAAGCTTAGGAAACCCAAGGCATATGAAACAGAAAAGTACCGTAAAAGGTAAATTGGTTAGTCCATAAGAAAATAGGGAGAAAACCAGGAGGCCCTTGCAGGTACCTGGAAATGTGAGCTGGGCTTATCAGAATTCCAGATGGAACTATTTTCAAGGATTCCTGTTGCCATATATACTCTTATGGGCAAGATTTGAGTACCTGGCTAAAGTTCAATTTCTAGAATTCAGAGCTTTGTCTACTGTACATATGTATTATTCAATACTTATCTAATTAGGCATAAAATTCCGTAAAGTATTGTATATGAAAATTTTCAACTAGGAACACATAAAATTCAGAGATGGAAAAATTCTAGGAAGATAATAGTATTGATTTTGTCATGAACAAATAGTTTTGTTGAGCATTTTGGATTTAGGCGCATTACCAAAAAAAAAAAAAATAGCAAAGGTGGGTTTATTTGCTGCTGGTGATAGCTGAATTAAAGACACTATGTAACTTGCTTCTAAGATCAGAAAGGAGCAGGGAGATCCCTGAGGTAGGAACATGGAATACAAAGAAACAGTGTCCCGAATGAAAACCTAAACACAAACCATTAAAACTAGCACCCTACTTTGTGTGTGGTTCCTTTACCTATGCGTGAAAACAACAAGGCTCATTACTTTCCAGTTTCTAGGACATTAGCCAAGGAGTTTAAAGAAAGAAAAGGCAGGTGAAGGAACTTATTATCCGTTAGTCACTAGAACCTTACCATCATTCGCATATGCAACCTCTCTTAGGGGATATGGACTAAAGACAGTGGCTTCTTTCCTTTGCTACTAGAAATGATCTACCAAGGTGATGAGTCATCATGAACCGACAACCCAGCTACTGAAGGAGTTATGGAACCTGACAAACAGCAGGGCTCTCTGGATGCTTCTTAATAAACAGAGAAACAGCACTTTGCATTTCCCTGGAGTAGGGACACTAGCTCTAAGCCTGAAATGGCCCTGAAACCAACACTTATTACTAAGTGGGTCAGAGTGAGGAAAAGATGGAGGGTGCCGAGGATTGTGGGTCATTCGACTTCAGGATCTGACATGTGTTGCGAGCTATAGTGTGTCATTTGCTTCTTGCTTTCTGCAGGCTTGAAAAAGGAATCTGCAGAGAGAGGAGATACATGAATAGACCATTCTGACTGCTTAGTAAGGATTTTCATTGCATTTGTTATGTGCTGATCTCTGGGTTGACTATTTTTTACGGGTGCTCTGTATTTAGTATTGCTCTGTTTATTCAGTTCCATTACTTTATTTAATTCTGATACTGCTTTGGTGATGTAACTATGATATTTGCATTTCCACATAAGAGAACTGAAACTTCAAGAGCACATCACTAGGAAGTAGCAGACAGGAGATTCCATGATATTTCTGTACAATTTCAAAGCCTAACACAACCCCTCTTTCTCAACATTTGTTAAATTAGTTATCCTTAAAAGTCATTTTTTACTAGTAGATATTTGGGGTACATAAAATTGTATCCACTGTACACAGTTAGAATATTTATATAACACATTTTAATTATTTTTTGATCCCTTTGTCTTCCTCCCTTCCCTCTCCTGCCATTTACTGGTCTCTTTCCTTACACAAAAGATCTATCATGCTGTTTTCTATTATCTACCTTTTATTTTACACTTTACTTACTCTTTCTTTAAATTTCCCATTTAAGAGAAATTAGGTGATATTTAAGCCTGTGTGTCTGATTTATTTCATTTAACACTGTGGTCTCAAGGTACTTCTGTTTTTCTATAAATGGCTCTTAACCTTTGACTTGTACAGAAACTAAATTTGTGATCTAGTAAAGGCTCCTTGGACTCAAATTCTGACCCTACCAGCCAGTAGTTGTGTGACCCAAATAAGTCATTTTACTTTGAATTGTAAACTTGTTTCTGTAAAATAATAAAATGATGGAATTAAAACCCTAAAGTTCTCACTAATATTAAATGAGTTACTACATAGGATGTGCTCAGACAAAATGGTGTCTGGCCTGTAATTCATGCTCCACAATGACCAGGCATCATCACTATCGTCGTTAATACTGGTAAAAAAAAAAAATTCCATTAGTTTTACAAGTTGAGACAATGGCTTTATGAATAAATAAATGAAGACATTTGCTTTTTACCTTAATACTTTATGTACTAAATTTAAAATTTTAAAGTTAAAATGAGAAGCATACAACCTACGGTGTACAAAAGTAATTTAGAAACAAACTGATAAGAATGGGAAAAATACAAGAGTGGGAAAAATAACAGAGAAAGATAAAAAGACAAATAGATGGAGTCACTGAAAGTTATATTTGTGGCAGCAGCCAAGTCAGAGAAAAGTAAAGATGCAGTAGACTTTCTAAAACACTACACTCATCCTGTTACACAGTTAGCTTGTGATTTCAAATGAACTGTCACTTAAAGTTTCATTTTTATAAGGTTAGTTAAATGTCAAAATGTTCTTCGTATTTATTTAAATATATACTTCATATTTACTTAAACTTTATATTTACTGAAATTAAACTTTCCAAAAGTATTAGCTATCACAGCATCATCAGACACTATAAAAGAGTGTAGACTTAGAGTAAAAAACTCAAATTATGTCCTAAATTAAAAAAAAAAGAAAAGAAAAAACTGTATTTTCTCTTTACTGAAAAAAATATTTCTGTATTTATATGTCACTATATATTCACAGATACAAATTTTCATTCATTCACTTATAAAATCATTCAGTAATCTTTTAAAATTTTTCACAAGGACAAACTGTAACTAGATAATTTAGTTTTCCAAATTTACTTCCATCATGCGCAGTGAAAAATTACTAGTAGAACGGTCAGGGTAAACTGAAGATACTAGAGCAACTGGTGGAAGATAAAAAGGTTAGTGTGCAGTGGTGAGATCGGGAGGGTTTGGTCCTGAGTGTTCGGATATGAGACTGTCAGGAGTTCCACGGAGTAGTTAAATGATGAGATCGACACTTTAGAACGTTGCTTTTAATTTCCCTTTGATGCTGATGCTGACCAGATAGAAGGAGGAAAACTTTGTTGCCAGGCTTAGTAGAAGCACTTCCTGAAATCCATTCAGGAAGTGGCTTTAGACCCTCAAAAAAGTACACCAAGCAGGGGCAGAGAAGCAGAAGGATTTTGTTCAGAGACAGACCAGGCTATTTCCTCGTTTCCTTGAATGGTCCTACAGGCCAACACTCATGGTTATCCCAGACCCATAGTCACTTGACTTCTAGCGTAGAAATCCGTATGTAGTCACTCATGTTTGTCCATGTAAAATGTATAAAAATGTCTTACATTCCTAGTGCTACAACTATCATGGAAAATATTTCCAGCTAAAATTTATTGTCAAGATTGTGAATCCAATATGGAGAAAAGAGTAAGCAAAATAAATATGCTGCTTCTTTTTTCCTTATTCCAAATCTTAATTACTTTTCTTTGCTAAAACAAAACACCTGACAGCAATAAGTAAAGGGAGGAAAGGTTGATTTTAGCTCATAGTGTGTAGCAGGTTAGTTCTCAGTTGACCGACTTCCAGGCACAGTGGTATTGCAGGGGAGTGTGGCTGACAACGGTCAGTTCGTGGCAGGACTGGCAGAAATCAGCGAGGCACCAGGGTGGAGTCTTCTGTTCCCTTTTGTAACTATTGATTCCTGTCACCAACACTCAGAAGGACGAACAGGCTTGCAGACTGGATGTGGTAAAAGGGACAGGGAGCCTCCATGCTGCCCCTTTGCATGCTAATCCGATTCGGGGATTAATCCTCATATCATCCACTCAGTCCACATCAACACACCCGAGATTCAGCCCCCCGTGACAGTCCTACCGGTGAGTGCGGGAAAATTTGGGGTGATATCTAGACATACGCCATAAGATTCCACAAGTAGTAAAGTGATTCATGTCTTACTAAAGAGCTTTACCATTTGGGGGGTTTTTTCACTAGTACAGTATAAAAATTACAAAGAGCTGAGGTAAATTATTTCTGTATATCAGATTTCTGTATATCTTGTAATACAACAGACGTGACTACAGTTCTCTTAATTTTCTGCTCGTTGAACTGTGTATACAAATTTTTATCATGCTTCCCTATATTACTTCCTAAGAAAGTGAATTACTTAAATAAATAGCATTCGCTGCCATTGCAGACGGTATGTTTATTAGTCAGAAATGTAAAACTCTGCCGCACACACACACTGATTTGAATGATAATTTAAATGAAAAATCAAGCCCTTGTTTTATTTTAGTATTTTGCTTTGTTTCTATGTGATGCTATTAAGAACACAGGGTTTTAGACTTTATAAATTTTTGTTTTTATTTATATTTTGGTTAATGTATTTCAACACAAAATGGATTTAAATAAAATAGAGGAAGGTTGTATTATAAATTATTTGGAAGATTTTTCAAAATACGGAATAAATGTGTACAGTGGCCATATATATTCTTAAAATAATTCTACACTTAATATAAAAAACTGCATTATTTCACAAAACAAAATGGAGTAAGTCTATCACTTTATTGGTTTTCTGTCATAGTCATCTGTATTAAGTCCTAACAGAAACAATGAATTTGAGCTTCTAGGAGAAGGCACAAAAGAAACTAATTTTAGTTCTAATTTTGGAATTTAACTCAAAATCATTTTCTGGAAACACAAGCTACATATTTTTACATATATTCATTTTTATTTTAACATGCAAATGCTCATCAAGAGGACAGTTGTACATACACATACAGTTCATATATTCATCACATCTTCAGTTTGATCTAAGAATGTGACTCATTTCAACTCTAGTCATTTGCAGCCACCTAAGTGCTGTGACTATACAGGAAGTGAGAGGCGGCAGGGCGGGAGCCCCCAAACCTCAGAGTGCACCCTTCGGAGCTCATCAGAGCCCATTCAGGCCTGTCCCGAGGGGTCAGTTGACACACTGTCTGATGTTCCTTCTTCCTCCTGGAACTGAATGCGCGGCTGCAGCAAGACACCCAGCTCCCACTGGCTTGAGAAAACTGTTACTTTAATGATGATTATAATGAGCCCTAGTGTCACTGGGAGCCAAATATATCTTTTAAGTCCAAGCGAGAACATTACAATCAAGGTGAAGTATAAAGCAGCTTGGATTATTCTTTCATAGGTTGATCTTTTAATTGAGGTTTTTTCCCCCTCTTCCATCCTCATGTGTTACCTACTATTCCGAGGTGAATAATTGCCATATTTCCTTTTAAAGATGTCTTAGAAACTAGAACACATGGAACACACTGAAGGGGATGGTGGAGCCTGCCTCTGAGCATCTATCGTGATACATTAATTGATGAAACTGTAGCTGTGATTCCAACCCCTGAATTTATTTCTAGTGTTTGATTTCTCCAAAACCATTGTGAGTTACTTCTTAAACTACTCTACCCTTAGCAGATGGCTTTTAACTGCTTGCAAGCCCATCATGGTTCTGAGTGGCCATAAGAAGCTGGCTAAAGTCACGATTAATGAATGAGATTTCAGTTACATAATTCCAGTTACATGATGATGACTTAGCAATCCTTAAAGTTAGCAGACTTTGAATGAACTTCGTCTTTATAGAATTTGATGCAATCTATTCTGATATGGTTTCATTTATCTTCTGGCAGATTGTAATATGGTTGAGCATTTTATGAAAAATATAAACTTAAATATCTTAAGATGTTTAAATGTCTTAAAGGGAAGTGTACTGACTTGCCAGTCATTCACTTTCATTTCTACACAACAGTAGACCAACACATTCATATCAGAGTATATGAACAGGAGTAAAGTAGAATAATTGATTCCAGCTTATTTTCAACAGTTCTTGACAAATAGCTTTAAAATTGTTCAGACTGCCTCACAGGGACACGTTTGCCTTGTGTGTGCAGGTTAGAACTGAATGAAAGTTTTACAATGTAATATTCTTTAGTATAAGCAGGGGCTGTGCTTTCTATTGTATAATATCTCATTAGAAAGAAATGTTTGTCATAAATAAGGAGGTAGATTTTATATTCATGAATGAGTCTCTGTAATAGGCTGTCCTTCAGAAGCTGAATATGTAGCCTAGCAAGGAAGTAGGTACACAATAAATTTATAATATTTCTTTGCAATTACAAATACGCCTTTGACTCCAAATATGACTGAACATTTTATATTTTTTTTCCACTGCAAATTATGTTCCTCAAGGATCACATGGCTGACATTCTACCTGAATAGTCCTACTGCATGTATGGCACTATTTAGTGCCAATTATTCCTAAAACAGGTAGTGACATGTATAAACTGTTTTCTTTCTGGCAGTACTGAAGATTGAATTTAGAAATGTACACATGGAATTCCAGTGTTTAGCCACAGACCTACATCCCAAGAATATCTGAAACTAGTTTTGTCGCACAATAACATGTCGGTATGATGACTGCTGAACTGAAAGTAAGAAACTCTCTTTCAACCATGATAGATGTATTGTGGAGCTACAGGGAAAGGTTGTTTATGCAACAAGGTCCACTTTTTGTATTGTCATCTCCCTTCTTTCCAAGGCTGGTGTGGAGACTTCATGAGCACAAGGACATTATTGACCATTTGTCTTCCTCATATCAAGGTATTTTTTTTAGACCTTGTTAGGGGGACTTATTGGTGACTTTGTTGATTTCGTGAATCTACATGATTGGAAAGATGGATGAACAACTTAGTCTAAGACTTGCTCTAGGTAACAGAAATAACATTTTCTATTCACTTCTCATCTTTTATCCTTTCAGTGTTTCTAGGGTTTGATTCTCTCAGTCAGAAAATGGGTATAACCTGGTCTCATGTCTTTCTAACCTGTAGTAACTAGAAATCTTCATTTCTATGTATAGAAGATAAATAAAGATGTAGGTCTGTGGTCAATCTTGAATGATATGCAGGCACATTAAAGTTAAAGACCCAAATATTAAATTTTTTATGTTGAATATTGTCTTTGACAACTTGCTTGATAGTAAGTTTCATTCTCCTTTTATCAGGGTGACTCAGAACTCGCTTACGGTACTGATACCACACAGCATGAAAACCAAGTTTAATCAGTACAACTGAGAGGGACTGTTTGACTACTTATCTAGGCTTATCAAAGCCCACAGACATACCAAGGAGTGTAAGCTTCCAGTATATTTCAGCCTGCATGCTTAAAACAGACAAAAGCTATGAAATGACAGGGTAACAATTGATCATTTTTACAATGTTTCAGTTCAAAAACAATATCTTTATTCACATTTTACTAGGAAGGTAATTCTACTAAGAAAATACAAAACTGAATGGTTTATTTGAACATCTACACATATATGTTTTAGATATTTCAAACGTTTGCATTTTCCACTTGAGTATCTGTGCTGCCAATGGTAACTGAGAGGTTGTGTTTCTTAAACTAACATTATCAAGTGCTAATAGCGGGCAGAGAACTATACTTGGAGATAGAGGAGTAAAGGCTTGATATTTTCATGTAGGTTTTGACAAATCTATGTGGGAGATTATTTATAAAATTAATTTTTAACATCATCCTCTAAGTAAAGATGTGAAGAGAAGCAAAGATACATGTGAGAAAGGCATGGACTCTCACCCTACTCTTAGAAGTCAAAAGAATCTGCCCCGAGGAATGGTGTTGCTTTGCAGTTTGGAGTGTGGGAGGAAACTGACCTCCAGAAGGACCAGGGAGAACATATCAGGCAGACATGGTGACAAAAGTGAAGATTCCATCCTTTCATTCCTGAACAATAAGAATTTTTTGGTTTCTTTGAGTATTCATCTGTAGTACAACATGATTCTCCTATTTTAAATATTTTTTCTTTTAAAAGCAAAGCTGTAAGCCTCAACAATGAAACCATTAACACATTTATAAATTTTTTTGTGAGAAAAAATACCTCACGCTGAATGTTTTATATCAAGTTGCTCGTCACCAGATAAAAAAGAACTTAGTGTCCACTGCCTTTACTCAGATGTCCTTGCTTCTAAGGGAAAACACAAAAGTTAGCACCAGTTGTGATTTCTAATATCCCAAAAGATAATCAGGTCAACTGGAGAGTTTTTCATGTATTTTGGAGAAGACTCATTGTAAGATACTTTAAAAGTCAACTATACAGTTTTAATTGAATAATATCATTACTTTATATTCTGTTTTAAGATTTCTGTTTGAGTTACTAACTTCTACCATGCAATAATTTATAATAATAATAATAATGACAATATTAATAATAATAATGAGTTCAAAGCGCTGAGCCTATACAGAAACTGCTCTTAGTATGTTTTTGAATTCTCTTATTTCATTTCATAACAGCCCAATGGGTTTTTAAAGGCAAAACACATTATATAAATTTAAGTAATTATTTATAGAGATTATTACAGAAATCTGGGAGAAATCAGATAATTTTAAAGGAGAGAAAATATGTTTACTGCTGTTAAGAAAATTATAAAATCATTTTGTATCATCTTTATAGAATAGTAGAGCCCTTTACTATATACAGTCATTGAATCTTTTTATTGGCTAAAGAGAGTGGCTCATATCTAAACAGAAGAAAGTACAAGGCACACTTTGTGGTGGTTAAGAAACTGGGGTGATATAATAGAGATCATGAATATTTGCTTGTCATTAAAAAAAAAAAGCCTGGAGTAGACATGAGACTGAACCTGAATCACTACAGGGAATTCAATTCTTTGCATGTTTGAGGAGGCTTCTCTCAATTTGTAAATCCTCTTGAGGAAATAAGCTAAATGATAGCACATCTGAGAAATTAGTGGAATAACAGAATTTCTTGCAGAAGACCTCTAGAGTTAGTTTCCGCACATTACATGGCCAGGCTTTGCTGTCTCTGTAACAAATTCTTCATTTGCCTTGCAAACTCTTTCTTTCATCCATGCGGCATTTCTTTCTTTATCTGCATAAATGACCTAGGATCTGCTAACTGAGATCAAGAAGGACTGTTTCAATGTACCGACACTGTAGTCACAATCCAAAGTCTGTCACATATTTTACCTGGGTGACCTTGCCCTAATAATTTCCCTTTTCAGATCAGTACAATGGGAATAGTAATGTTATTATTGACAACGATAATGCTAATAACAGTCACAAGGTTGTTATAATGATCTATTTATTTATTTATTCATTTTACTTTTGAAACAGTGTCTTGCTTTGTAGTTCATGCTAGCCCTGAGCTCAGCCTCAAACTCATATCACAGCAATCCTCCTGCTTCTGCCTCCCCAGTGCTGGGATTACAGGTGTGAGCCACCACGCCCGGCACTGTGGCATGCCTGGTACTGATTGCTGATGGGTGTGAGTGTCCATGCCTGGCATTTTTGTATGTGGTTATCAGGATAGAACCTGGGCCCTTGAGCTTGCAAGGCAGGTTCCAGAACCACTGAACTAAATCACTGACCCCTATTTTGTACTTATTTTTAAAACTTCTTTAGCGTTAGATGAAATTTCTTGAAATATGCCATGCAAATTTGTGCATGTTTCTTTTTACATACAAGATGACTCCTCATTTCATTGTTGAATCACAGTAAAAAATTACTGCAGACTATTAATTCACGTGTAGCCCCAACAGTGCTTAGATTTCAATCAAAGTGTTGACACCATGACTATCTATGATCAGGCTTGGCACGTCCAAGCCCGATCACTAAGAATCATTGCCACTGGGCCAACAATGAATATAAGTATCTTTTAAATTATATGTATGTGAATGAATGAGAGTCAGAGTCATTCTGAGACTCTCAGAGTCATGAGAGTGAGAGAATGTTAGGAAAAGTGGTAGTGATTTATGTAAAGATTTCTCTTCTTGTTGTGAAAAAAATTATACTGAATGGAATGGACAAAAGGCAGTATAGATTTGTTTTAAAAGTAACAACACACAAAATGATAGTGTTTTGGGTTAGAACGAACAGTAGAGCAATGGCCAGAATCTAATATTTCTTCTAAATAGGATTGATGATATTATTGATAAATAGACAGAGGGGGATAACAGAAAGATAGGAGTCAGAATGACTCCCTGGATTTTGGTACGAGAAGCAGTCTATGCTGATAGATTGGAACCCAAAGAGGTTAAGAGTGTTTTACTGGGAAAGATGCATTTGAATGGCTTATTAAGTAGCCACTTGGAAATATGAGGTAGGCAGTTAGAAAAATTAGACTGGAACTTACAGAAGTACAAGGTGGTGATATGAGTGGACCTAAAATGGCTCTCTCCCAGTACAGACTCTGTTTAATACTCCAAATCCAGGGTACATCAATTACAACAATATTTTTGGTCACTTCATAACTTTAAGTTACATTGTATATCACCATAGCACTACTAGGCACACAAACATACACCGGAAAGAGATGTATTGTCTCCTGTAACTTTATCTTATGTGTATGACATTTTATTTTTCCTGTGTCATCTTTTCTTTGTTCAAAAATCATAAGTTACTACATGTTCCTCAGATGTAATAACACAAGGGTAAGAGTGAGGACAGGAAGAGCTCCCAGGACCAGACTCTGAATGATGCACTAAGATTTAATGTCCTCAGCAGTGATAAGTGCATGGGAGTGCTCGAAAATATAGTTTTTATTCTTAAAGAGGGGTTAGTTATCCATCCCCCAAGAAGTCCTTGATTTCTTAAATCTATGTCATGGTTAAAAGGAGGTGCAAGAGATGTAATACAGAAAAAAAGAAATTCAGCTCAATATTTTTTCTGTGCTGCAGACCTATTCACCACAACTTGATGACTTAAAACACACAGATATTGCATCAGTTTCTTAGGCTCAGAGATCTGAGAGCAGTTTAGAAAGGATTTCTCTTTCAGGATCCCACCAGGCTAAGCTGATCGACTAGAGATTCAGTCTAATTCCAAGCTTCACTACACCTGAAGAATATGTTGTAATTTGAAGATTTTGTACAATGAAAAATCCACACAAAGGCCCTTGAGGTACTGGCAGCATTCATCTTCCAGCCATCTGAGGTCTCCACTGTCTTGTGGGCTATTGGTGGGGTCACTCTCAGCACTTGCTGGTCCTTGTTGTGTGACCCTGTCCATGCACATTTCTCAACATGGCCACTTCAACAAAGGTAGTACGAAAGTCACTCGGGTTCCAGTCAGCCAGAATAGAGTCATACACCACATAACATTATCATAGCATGGCAACCACCGTATTTGCCACAAAGCACGACTTGTCTAGGCAATAAAATCACTTCGGTTACACTCTACTGGTTAGAAGAAAGTCATTTTTTACATCTTTGCCAAAGGTGGAGAGTTGTATTACATAAAGTTCTATTTTATTGAAAATGCCTTCTTATCCATGTATTATTCAACAGCTTATTATTCAACAGCTTAGAATTTATGAAAGGAAAAAAAAAACCCCTACTGTTTGTCTTTATTATGACACAGGAAGCATAGACTAAGGAGTGTTATTTGTATTTATCATGACAACTGTAATCATATGTACTGCACACATGTAGTAATAAAAATTTGAAAAAAATAGAAAGAATGAGAGGAAGAAGGAAGGAAGAAGGGTGGAAGAAAGAAAGAATGAAAGAAAGGCCTGAGAATATATCTCAGTGCGGAGGTACTAGGTTTAATTCTCGGTACTGCGAACTACAGAAAAAGGCAAGCAGCAACAAAATTGAGTGAGCACAAAGAGACAGGAGCACTACTTTAACTTTTTTATTTTCATCGTAGGAATATTAAGGTCATCAACTTGTCATAACCCAGTCTTTAAAATGGTGAAGGGATGCATTTTTCCAAATTTTTTTTCTCAAAAAGCTTTTCATGAATATGGTGTCAAATAATTTATGATAAAACCTGATGTGTAAACTAAAAATGTGGCTTAGAATAAGTGAATGACTCACTTATGCTTATACTATTTCTGGTATAAAAATATAAGAAAAAAACCCCATTGTCCTCATTGCACTTTGTTACTCAGAGTTTGTATTTATGGACTCAGAAAAGAGCAGAATTACAAACGACTTGTGGCCTTTTACTACATTCTAAATCTCATCCACTGCAAACTCTAAAATACTTATTGAACAAATAAAATACAGTTTTTCTCCATTTGGTTTACAACTAGTTTTGTCCATCCTGGGACCCATAGATAGTTTTACTTTCCTTTATAAAGTTTGTTTGATTTTCAAACAAATCATCAGTGCTACACAGCTTGTACCAGAGGTCTGTTTTATTGCTTTTTTACTACCTGAAAAATGCAACAAAAGTTTAAGATTATTAACAGTCAATAGGAGGGAACAGGAATAGTAAAAGTTATATTCCTTTACTTTGGAAGCAACTCACTTTCTGTTTTCTTACCAAAACTGGGAGAAAAAGCTTAAAAACCTAGTAACTTTATGAGACAATATTTAAAACATAAAGAAACTTAAAATATTTTTAACTTAATGTAGCTTCCTTCAGTTAAGAATAAAATCGAGGATTTAGTTTACTCTGTTTACTCTTCAGCCACAGAAGTCCTTTAGCCATAAGGGGAAGAGAGCAATCGTGTGCCATCCACAGGAAGTGAATTTATCAGGCTGGGAAAATCCGGGTACCTGAAGTATTTCGTGAGAACAGTGAGTTGGTTATTATCAAGCTTAATTTCCATTCCCTGAAGTGTTTTCTATTACACAGAGCTGACTTCCCAAGGGAGAAACATTTTTCTTTGAAGACCAATATCCAGTTTGCAGTTACTAAAAAGCAGAAAAACATTTATCATGCACATCTTCCAATACTACTCTTTAAAAATAATACAGGCTTGCCAATATCTTCTACTCTTGCCTGTCATTGATGTGTCTAGTTTTATGCCCTTCTTGCACCTCAATTGATCTACTAGAACTGATATTGGCATAAGCTGGGCTTGCCTTTCACCATCTACTAGGTATTTCTAAGTGAATAGTTTTCTTCAGTAGCAATCCACTTTGGCAAAGATCTGGAATTCCTAACCTTTTCCCCGAACTCCCTATCCATCTACACCTCCTTCTATATCAGAACATTGATGTTGCACATAGACTCTGATCCCCCTGTCCACCCTGGTGTGTGTTGACATGTTTGGCCTCCCTTCAAGGAAGAAATTCTGGTCCACTTACAAATACTTTATTTCTTAGGACTTTCATTCAAAATGTCTTTTGAAATGAAGACAGAATTTTTCTGTTTATTTATTATATTGCTGGAAAGTATTTATGTAATTTCTTCTTGCAAGGGAAAAGCAGAGAAAAGTGAAGGACACAATGAACCCAAATTTACTGGAGATGAAGTTTCCCTCTGAGCTGCAAAAGGAAAAACTGGGTGGGTGAATGGAGTCAGACCATAAAAGTTTTCCTAGTTGGGCTAAGTAGAATTTAAATTCTATTCTAAAGCAATGGAGAGTTACTGATGGTGTAGAAATATGTGAAGATGTGAGAAAATGAAGAAAGTATTCTCAGAGTGATTTGCTCTATGATGAAAAACCTTGAGGCAAATTTTTCTGAAGGTAATTAAATTTATATTAGTGGGATGTACTAGGACTGAGTAGAATTGGAAATGAGATAAAAGGACAGATATGAGAGATGAAGAGTAGTGAAAAGTGACTAGACTTGGGGACAGGTTGTGACAAGTGAATCAGATGCATTTAGATTATGTAAATACTGAAGGGGAGTAAATAAGTCCTAACAGGTGAAAAATTAAAGGTCTATCAAGGGGACCATTAATATAACAAAAAAATAATATTTTCACTATAGGTTGTGGCAAACTACAGTAGGTGTGTGTGTGTGTGTGTACATGTGTGTACTTTTGCAACATGCTCTTATTTTCCTGAAAGTCATATGATCTTAGATGTAGTCTGGATTCTTAATAGCTCATATAATGCCCACGTCTACATTTATAACCACTCAGAGCTGCAGAATATATTCTTATTTGGAAATTGATTCTTATTTAGAAATTTTGTAGTCAATATAAGATTCAGTATCCAAGCCATAGAATTATAAGAGAATAAGTTTCTCTAGGTTTAAATCACCATGTTTGTAATAATTTATCACCATAGGAACAGATATGGCATCCGACCTATAACTTATATCAGCTATACAAAATTTACTGAATTATCTTTATGTGCTCAATGCTACACTCAGTGCTTTGTTCGGATGATCCTGTAGAAAACTGGGTTGTATAGACAGTGATTATGTGGGTTTTAAATGAGAAAACAGAGGTCATGAGCAGTTTTGCCAAAGGTTACACTGGTAGGAGCTGGAAAAATCAGGATTCTTAAAATAACAGGTGAATTTAGGAAACATTGAATAACTGTTTCAACTGAGAAACTCCTAGAAAATGTACTTTAAGCTTTAAAAGTTTCCAAAAATTTCTCATTTTTTTTTTTTTTTGGTTCAGTTACAATAGTGGATCAAGAGTTCTTAACCTGAAAACCACAACTTGCTTCTCAGTGGATTTGTCAGTCTCATTTGAGCCTCTGAAACTTAGGGCTGGACAACAGCTTATTTTTGAATTCACCTCTCATAATTGTATGGGTCTAGGTATTTGAGGATTTTTATAGAATTTCTTAAAGTATTTTGTCTAAGGATCTATGATGCATGAGTGGTCTGAAATACACATGCTTCTATGAACTTGAAGTCATAGGGAAGCAAGTCACAAAGTATTTCAGCTTTTCTAAATATCATTCTAAAGTTATCAAAATGGTTTTAATGGAAGACAATTGGAGTTTAATAGAATTTAATTGGAGTTTCTGCTTCTTATAAAAGTTGAACAATGGCATGTGAAATTTTTCGAGGAGAAATATTGCCTGCTAACAGTGATTAAAACATAAGATAGCCATCCTTGTGCATGCTAAATCTGAATACATTTTAAAATTTCTTGGCCATCATAGGAAATTTGTATTTATTGTCAGGTTTATACTATTTTAAATGTAAGTGGCCTTTCATTTGTTTACCTCTTTATTTCAAACAGTTCATCTCAGAGACTTATCAGATTTAGTAAGACTTGGGTGTAGCATTGAATGCCTGTATTCTCAGCAACGGGAAGCTACTGCTAAAGCATCACAAATTGCTGGCCAGCCTCAGCTGATAACATGTTCGAGGCCAGCCTGGACCACCCAGAAAGCTGAGATAGGAAGAGATCTAGAGAAAGCAGAGGAGAAGAGCTGGAAGAGGGAATACAAACCATGTGTACCAGTTAGCTAAGAAAAATGTAATTATTCCTCACATACTAATGAAAATGAAAAATAATTTAAAATTGATTTTTATTTAGAAAGATTTTAAGAATAAGGTCATGAACAAGTCTGATCTGTTGCCTTCTCTCTGAGTTGTACTTAGTAAGGGAAAATACATTAATTCAAAATACAATGATTACATGTGATAATTATGCATCGAGTACCTATTAATGAAACACTGTAGATAATGAAAGTAGCAGTGAAGAATAAAATGATATGTATATGCTTATGCACATGTAAACATAAGCAATAATTTGTATTAATTATTTCAGGATAGAGGACATAAGGAGAACATGAAAGCAAAATTTATAGCTACTACATCACAGGTAATATCCATGATTCTAGATCTAGAATGTCATGTCTCAGAGCTGGATAGTTTCACAAAATATTGTCACAAAATAATTGAACATAAATAATAAATTTGAGCGACATATGGAATTATACAAATTCTCTCAGAGCCCTCAGAAAAACAGAAAGAAAACCAAGTAAAATAAACAATATATTTCACATAACTAAAGGTTAACAAAATATTGTGATCTCAATAAAAAATCAATATAAAAATTATTAATGAGATTTACACATCTCATGTCACATCAAACATGGAATTCCTCAGTATTTTACATTAATTTCTGGCTAACCACATGTCATGGGCCTGTAGCCATGTAGAGACTACTGATCACCCAGTGCACAGTGCCTAATGCTTTTATTTTTTTTTCTTTGTCTTCTCCATTTGATATGGGCAATTCAAATATTATCTTCCCTTGCCATTCTGCAAATGGAAAAAGTAATATAAAAAGGGCAAAGACTCAACTGTTTCCTAAGTATACAAAGGCAAGGATAGTTATTTATTGAAGGACTTTTAAAAAGCTATGAACTAAAACATATAGAAATTACTTAGGAAAACAACCAATTTGAGCACAATGAGTGGATAACAATTAGCGATATATTCTCTTTGAGTATAATTGAGCAATGAATGTTTTATAAATGTTCTTCCTGTTAGTTGTCCTCTGGAGTTTTACATGACAGTTTCTGTTTCTTTCTAGAAACAGTACTGTTTTATGTGAATTTAGGTTACATTATTAGTAGAGGTTTTTTTAAAGTCAATTTTCATAAAAATTTCATTTATGCCTGGATTCTTATGAGCTTTATAACTTGTTAATTAAGTATAAAAATGAAATCTGAGGAATGAAAAGAGAGGTGGGGTTTCTTTACAAATTAGTGTCTACAATTAAAAAAATTAAATATGAAGACAAATCCTATTCCCTGATATAAAAACTTACCTTTGAGATTCCAGATGGCATCAAATATATATGGACTTCAGATCTTAGACTGAACCCGGACACGATTTTCATGACATGAACCACTATTGAAAGAAGTGAATGAAGTAAACATATCATGTGTGGCTGTTGCAGGACATTGTTGGTGAATGTTAGTTATCCTTTCTTCCTTACTTGAAATATTGCTTCTTTTCCTATTTAAGAAAGCTAAATTCTTTCTTAAACTGAAACACAGCAGAAGCATTTTTTAACAAAAGGAATCTTGTAAAGGAAAGACTTTTTTTTTTAATATACATGAAAACCAAAATTATTTCCCCATAATTTACATCAGTATATATATATGTGTATGGGTAGCTTATGCAAGTATAACACATGCATAGTCAAATACCATACAGTTAGCATCTTGGATCATTACTATGTAAAGTAGGCAAAAAATCAAAACTAGTAAATTTTTATATGAATGCACTTGCTTCTTGTCAAAAGATTGAACAAAAGATTAAAGTCATTGAAGGATAAGCTAAATAAAAATCATAATAGATTAAGCATTGTAATTTAAGAATAGCTATTCAGTATTTTATTTTCAAAAGGTAGACTAAATCACCCTTTATATTTTCTTTCTATATACACATACTTTATCAGTGTTTAGGATATTATTTTAAGCTAGTTAAAATAAAATATTATCTGTCACTTAAATTGCTTAAACCCAGTTTGCTGGGACCCAGAGTGCCCCAGTAGGACATCTTAGTATAACTAGATGTTTTCCATTTTTTAATTAGTATGACTAAATTTTTACAGCTCAGTTACAGGCCCTTGAAAATAATGAATATGGTGACACATTCTTAATTACAACGGTGTGAAAATCGCCACTCTAATTCCAGGCGTGCATCGGAAAGGAATTTCCCTGGAACTGAAGCTCCGCTGATTGCCTTCCACATCACGTTCTAAACAAACACTGTGGTGCTTTAGCCTTGACTTGGTTGCCTAGGATACACAGTTAATGTCACCCTAAGACGCTGCTACCAGTTAAGCTTTGAGGCCATGTCTCTCAGTGCTGCGCATAGTGGCTTTTAATACACTGGAGAAATTTAACAGAGACATTTGGGGAGCGTGCATTTTGATTAGTAAAATAATTTGTTATGTATTTGAGCTGTTCTAATGAAAATGGTTATTTTTAGTTTAGTGTAGGTTAGTTTTCTGAGAGGCAAAAAGTGACTTTTTTTAAGACAAGTGCAAAATTGAATTGGTGACCTAATTCTAAGACACAGTCTCAGAGAACACAGTATTTGTTATTGGAAAGGTAAGAAAATAACATCAATTTTTATACACTTCTTCACTGATAGTACCTTTTATTGGCAGCTTTTACTTATACTGCATGCTAAAATACACTTCATACCTTTTTATTAAGATGTTGAAAGTTGCATGTTTTATTATGGGAGTTTTATGATAAAATTACTGAAAATATTTGTACATGTAATTAATGAAAGTGTTGACACTAAATAATAGAATTATGCGCAAACTTGAGCATTATGTGTATGACTTATCATGTATCTTACAATGATAAGCTGTGTTTCATTTTCTGTTATAGTACATTATTAACGTTTTACCAGTGGTGATGTTTGGCTTAAGTATGAGATGGAAATACACAGTAGTTGGTAGTAGATTTTTTTAAAAAAAAATTCAATTATTCTTTTTAAAATTGGCAATTGTTACTTTAACCAAAAAGTGAACTGTCCCATAGGCTGCTTGGAAAGCGAATAAAACAGGAGTTGTGGAGTGAGTGGGAAGATACCATTTGAACCAGTAGGTGGTGCTTGAGTTTTAAGTGCACTTAGAATAAGGATTTTTTTTTTTCTTTAAATTTTGCAAAACCTTACAGGATAGTTGTTCTTAAATTATTATATTCCACACGTTATTACATTTTTAGGAGGAAAATATTAGTGAAGGCCTCTGAATTATCACTGAAAATGATAATTTAACTCCCAGCCTCCCCCTCCCCCCCCCCCCCCCCCCCCCCCCCCCCCCCGGGTTTCCACTATTTTTCTAATCATTGTTCCCTGCTCAGCAGTGGATGACGGTGGCTGTACTGTCAGGGAGGGACGGTCAGACCTTTTCTCCAGAGAAGAGCACCTGCAAGGTGGGAGCAAGACAATGCTCTCGCTAGTCAATTTTTCTATCTGAGTGTCATACATGTTGCCTCCATGTGCATGTTTCCTTGGTTGGAAGAGTTTCGGGGAATCCTCAGTGTCTTCTTGAAATTTCACTACATGTTTATGACTCTACTTTCCAAATTTGCTTTTCTGTCTCTCAACCTCTCTTTACTTCTCTTCATAGTGACTTCACTTTAAGTCTTCAAACATACATGTGGTCATGGAAATAACATAGGTCTTGTATTATCACAGGAGGAAGGATGACGTCTCCATGCTAAAATTCCCAGAAAAAGTTACTCATTCTACCAAATTCATCAAGAAAATGAAACTCGTTGCTTTTCAATAGACTGTGCATTTTCAAATTTATGTGTACTCTCTACAGGGAATAAGCACACAACCTACATAACAAAATGTACTGTATTTCTGAATCAATACCATGATTTCTTCCCATGAAGATGTCTAGTACTTTTTAATGTTATATTTTAAATATTAAACACTAAATCCTAAAAAAAAAATCCCTGTAGCATCTACCTTTCTTCCAAAATAATCTTACACAGCAGCTCATACTTACATTTCTTCACTTTAGAGAAATATTTTATTGGCTGTTTTATTAATATTTGATTTCATAACATTGACAGTTTAGACTTATGATGATGTTAAGATGCTAATTTAATTTATTTGTGCAGTCAGATTAGCAGCGTTTTGGTTTTAATGATAACCATATTATATTTCAAAAGTAATAGGTTTGCTGTGTTCTCAGTCTGTTCTGAATTACATCAGATAATTAAGTTCTGTGGATAGTTAATGCATTTTAATAAGAAAAAATCACCTGTTTCCCCTGTAAAATATCCTTTCTTTAAAATTTTTCCTCTGTAGGAATTTTCCTTGTCAGACTTAATACCTTCAACCAGTTCTTTATTATTATTATTATTTGAATTCCGACTCAAAATAATTGTCTTAGTCACTTTCTTGTTGCTGGGACACAATAGCAAATCCTTCCAGCTTGAAGAACTGCTTTAATTTGGTTCATAGTTCTGAGAGCATTTAGTCCGTAGCTGACTGACTCTGAGCTAAGAAGGGCAAGGTGGAAGGAAATTTCTCGCTTCCTGGTTTAGCAAAAAGAAAAGGAAAGAGCAAGGAATGAAATGCCCCCACTAAGCCACACCCTTCACTAGTAAGTATAGCACCCCTCGAACCAATCCCCTTCCCAGAATTTGGGGCTCTGGGATACGCTCCAGATCTAAAGCAGAACAGTGATAAGGCAGTTTCAGCAATGGCAGAGGAAACGGGAATGAAATAGTGGACGTTTCCTAGGGTTCCGAGGGTAAAACAGCCATCTGCGTAGTTAACATGGCGTGGAATCCCCCTCTACAAATATTTTTCTCTTCCTTTTAAGTGTTAATAAGGCATTCATCCGTTCTAAATCAGGCTATGCACGTAGAGCGGGGCTAGGGCTCTGACAGAGGGAGTCCAGGTCCCCACGCGAGGCCTTTCTATCACGTGACATGTTAGTGCTCTAGTTTCCAGGCTCTTCTGATTATGTAGACTTAAGACACCAAACTGGAAGAGGATTCATTCAAACTCCCACTTCTACTGAAAAAATAGCCTTCAATCCAAACTGCTAACAGCCATGAGTCCAGTAAGGGAACATTTTGATTTTAAATATGGATGTTTATTTTGCTTTTCTTTCTTTATAGAGAGAGGTCTTGCACATCGGAACTGATAAAATAACTTTCTCTTTTCCTATTTCCTCTTTGCCCTCTGGAATTTATTCCATAATTAGAGAAGAACTAGGAAAAAAGATCCCATTTTCCGGTTTCTAACAAAAGACTAAAATGTCTTACCAGTTTATGAAATATATTTAACTTTTCGTTCTTCTGCGACATGGAAAGCTGTTGTCAGTTGGCTGATTCTTTATATGCTGGGCCAAGTCTTCTGTCTCAAATCTGCATAAGATAAGTTTTGAGAGGAGCAGAGTCCCTTTGGGGATGATATTTGCTTTTGCTATTTTTGTTATTCCTTTTTTCACAGGAGAATGTATAATAACTTTTTTCTCTAGGGTCCTGAAATAACATTAAAGATCGACAATTCACTTAGGCTTGCCACTCAGAGGGCCAAAGTTGACTCATGTTGCACAGGATATAATGATGATGACATTCCTGTAACTTTTTAAAAATACCTTTTGCGTATAAATATTATTTTTCCAATTACAGGTGGCATTTTGAAATCTTTTCCTGTCTTATGAGTCATTCAAACTGCTATAAAAATATATGTTTCATCTTTGTGTACACAAACTCTTCTTTAGGGTGATTTTGGTTATTGGAGTGACTCTGATCAACTTCTTTCTCAGGCAGGCATCAAACAAATGGGAATGCTGAAAAGTTGGAAGACTTCACGTTGGGAGACAGACACCAACTGAAGGAAGTAGAGGCCCTAGGTTAAAGATGGGAAAACAGACCAGAGTAGAAACAAGTTCAGTCTGATTCATTTTTAGGTTTTCTGTGGTTACTTAATGAAACAATGAAAGTTTGCCTCATTGCTTTCAGTTCTTTTTGTTTCTATATTTACTTCATCTCTCCCAAGAAGGAATTGGAACTGTGCACTGATTTCTCTAGTTGAAAAAGAAAGGATTTTCCCATGTTCCTTATCCTCCTTCACTAAGCCTACAAACATGATCGCTGAGCTAGGGATGATAAACGGATGCTTTGTGTATGTTCTCTGTGTAAACTTCAGGGAAGTATAAAATCCTAGGGAACTGATTTATATACAGCTATGCAGAACTCATGTTGAGAAAATGGAGAGAAAATACAAACACTAAAACACACCTAGGAGATGTGACTAAGCATTTACCTTTTTTATTTCTGAACAAAAGTGTTTCCTTCGTCATTTCTCATGGAGATTTTCCCTTCTCAGGACAGAGCCTTGTGGGCTTGAGGACAATTAGAATTGGATTGAGAGCCATTCAAGATGGAAAATGATTATCACTTGGAAACTCGAGATGATAGCAAACAATTACCCTACATGATAACTTTAAATTTTGACTGTAATTTCCTTACAATATGATTATGAGTCAAAACTGGAAATATATACATTCCATGTGCATATCTTGGCCTAGAACTTTTCTTATTGATAAATTAAAATTACAGCCATTTGTACAAACTCCTGCTTAATAATAGGGAGTAATGCTGCAGATAGTTAATTTCAAAGCTTATCTCACCTTTTAATGACTAGCAATAAATCAGAGGATTAATTTATAATTTCATTTTTCCTACCCTGAAATGGATGGTAAGTTTTATAAGAAATTATAATCATAGTCATATTAATAAGCATAACTTATTTGAGTTAATAAATCTTACCATAAAGGAAAAGCCACTATCTACAAGTAGTTGGGCTGAGACTTAGGTGGCATTACCTACAGAAGTAGTATGTACTTGGGTTAGCTCAGCTTACAAACATGAGGACAGTCTCCAGCACTGTAGTGTGATTACTAAGTGAAAACATTCTCACTTAAAAAAATTAACGTTATTAGACATAATTCCCTTCTGACTATTTAAAGTGCATCATTCGGTGGTTTTGAATATGTTAAGAAGTGTGTAACTATCACATAAACAACTTTAACATATTTTAATTACCGCCCCCCCAGTGCTGTATCATTTCTCCTCAATTTCCTATCCCCAGGCCTAGACAAACACTAATTTGTACATCTCTGGATTTGCATCTTCCAGACTTTTCATATACATAAAACTATACAATCTACTATAATTTTTATTTAGCTTTATATTGTCAAGATTCATTCATTTTACAGCTTGTATCTGTCATTTGCTTTTATTGTTGAATAATGTTACATGGTAGGTTTTGTCTGTGACATGGCAGACATTTGGATTTCTTCTACTTTTTGGCTATTGTCAATGTCACTGTGAATCTTCAGGTATAAGAATTTGTAAAATGTTTTTGCTTAGATGTATAATATTCAGAAATTGAACTACAGAGTCATATGATAAATCTTTTCTCTTTTTGAAGTACTGACTGACAAAGTGGATGTAATTTTTTTATCTCTTCACAGAGTATGAGTTTTTCTAGTAGTCTTTACCTTCATCAACACTTATTACTGTCTTCTGAGTATACCTTTCTTAGTGAATTTCAGGAAAACTTATTTTCAATGAGCATGTTCATAATAGCTAGGACTGTTGAAAGACTTTCTATGTGCTTATTGGTCATTTGTATCTTTTCTGGAGAAAGATTCATTTACAGCTTATTAATATTTATTAGGGATTTGTATTTTTGATCTTCAATTGGAAAATAACTTTATATATTTTTGATATAAATACTTGATAATATCCAAATACTTTCTTCCATTTTCTGGGTGCTTGCTTTTCATTTTAATGGTATTCTTGGTAACAATTTCGCATTTTGATGAATCTAATTTGTACATTTTTTTCTCTTTGTTCTGATTTTTTTGTGTAATAGATAAAAAGTTTTGTCTAAATGCATAAATTTATTTATTTTCTTCTGGTTTTTTATTAATTTTATGCATAAATTTATTATTTTATAAGAGGATATATATTTACTACTTGTTGAAAATTGAATTCTTTCCCATATCTTGGGATCTATTATTGTAGTAATGAATTTATTTCTAGAGTCTCTGTTTCAATGATTATATGTCTTTCCTTCTTTCAGTAACATATACTCTAAATTATGATAGCTTTATTTTAGTTTTTGAAATTGGGAATTGAGAATCTTCCTATTTTGTCATTTCCATGATTGTTCTAGCTCTTTTTCATCCCTTGGATTTCTGTGTGTATTATACAATCAATTTGTCAATTTGTCCAATGAAGGTAGTAAGAACTTTGACAATGTCTTGAATCTGAAGATGAATTTGCATAGTGATGCTTTTGAATGAATTTAAGTATTTTGTCCCATGATTGTGAGATTTATTTTATTTTGGTTTTGTCTTTTAATTCCTTTCAACAGCATATTATAGTCTCTATACTATAGATTTGCTATTCTTTTGTTCGTTTACTCTAAATTATTTTGTACTGTTTTTTTCTTAAACTAATTACGTGCTTTTGAATTGTAATTATTAGAAACACAATTTATTTTTATATCTTTTTAATGTCTGCCAAATTGCATAGCTATTCATCAGTCCTAATATTTTGGACTATATTCCTCAGAATTTTCTAATGATACAAGGTCTACACGTAGATTTAGTTTTACTTCTTTCTTTCTAAAGTAAGTATCTTTTATTTCATTATGTCTCCCTCGATTGTTATGGAAAACTTCAAATCCTACATTAAAGGAGATGTAGCATGTTCAGATATCTGCATTTATTTCTGGTTTTATGGGGGAATGTTCAGTATTTCATCATTAAGATAGTGGTGTTTAGTTGTGGGTTGTTCATAGATATCACTTATTAAGCTAAATAATTTTCTTTCTTTTAATTTGTTTCATGTTTTATCATGAAAATTTTTGGTTTTCTTAGATGCTTTTTCTGTATTTATTAAAATTACAATGTGCTTTCAGATGGTACAATATGTCAAAGGAATGTAAACTACTCAATATTCATAGAATAAATCCCATTTAATCATAAGGGACAAGCCTTTTTACATGTAGCTAGGCACACAGTGTTCATATTTGTGTAGGAACATCCTCGCTTCTCCAGTGCCCAATATTTGTAATTTCCATGCTAAAAGACATTTATTATTTAAAAATCCCATATTAAAAAAATGCATCCATATTGGCCTTACTTTCATTCAATATGTTTGGCATCAGCAGCAAAGTGAAGAAATACAAGTGTGAAATATTTGATGTGTTGGCATAATTTATGTATCATTGACAGTGAAAGATGAACATAAAATACAGGAATTATCCCACCAGTAAGTACTAGGCTATGTCCAGAATAAAATAATTTCTAATCTGAATCTAGATGTTTCAGAAAGATGGCCCTACTAGTAGGAAAGACAATGGGTACAGACATTAATAGAAATGTTTCTAAATCTATCCATGTATGCAAGCAATCACCTCATGCTTTTTGAGGAATGTCTTCTCTAGACCTTGCACGGGAATCAAGGATAATTACAACAAAATTCTGCCTCCAGGGAAGTCATTTACTATCAATATTGAGACACTGAAAACTGTAATATAGAGTAGCTTAAAATACATGATTTGCAAGATGTATGATGGAATCGTCTTGCAGGTTTCAAAGAAGCAGCACATTTTGTTCATGAGAAGTTTAGAAAGACTATTTAAAAGTAAGGAAACAAATTTTATATATATGGGGGGGTGGTAGGGTGGGTGGGGCTATGGGAAAAAATGAGAATTAAGTTGTGTCTTATACTGGTACAAATCCCCATTATGGAGTGCAATCATGATGTGTATATTTAATGTACCAATAAAGATATTTTAAAAAAAAAAGCAGTCTAGACAGACTTTGACAAGATTTTATCAGGCTTTTCAGTGGAAAAGGGAGACACTGTTGAAAACAATCAAGATGTTTAAAGAGAACAAGAGAAAGAGAATAGGGAAAATAAAGAAAGGAGAGAAAGAATGTGATGATAAAAACAAAAAATAGAAATAAAGCTTATGTAGATAGGATTTGGGGTTGAAGGAAGGTCAGGGAAATGGGAAAAACGAGAATTAATATACATCATGTACACGTACAGATTCTCAGTGTTGTATGCGATCATAATGTATATCTACAATATGCCAATAATTTAATAAAGGAAAAAATCTGAATATTTTTATGAACAAAAGATCCCAAACCAGAAAGGCATGCATTATATTTACAGAACATCATATTTGAAGGAAAAGAGTCTAATAATTAACTGGAAAGTTGAGTATGAGAAATGCTATTGCAAGTTCAGAAAAACCAGTGTGAGAATTTGAACCTTTTTGTGGTGGTCAGTGCAGAATCTCTCTCATGTTTTGATTGAAAGTGAGGTGTGACACAGGCTGCAATATCTGTTCAAAGGAAACCACCTGCATCTGCCTGAATTTTAACGCAAACAACAACCACAACAACAACAAAAACTATCTCTAAATGTCCAGCCTGTGACAATTGGTCTAGTAGATGCTTTTCTAGAAAAACAAAGAAAACATCATTTATCTTGTCAATGGAAAGGGATAGTTCATATTAATTCAGAATATAATGGTAAACTAAGCCATGGGGAGCTGTTGTCAAGATGAAAAACGCCACTGGATCCCTCCTGGAAAAGGTACTTGTGATGTAAAAGACCTCAGGGAAAGGTTTCTGGGGAACCCATAATTAAATGTCACATCACCACAAGGGCAAAGAAAAAAAGTAACTCTACCCAAAGAACAGCAAAATATGAATGGCTGGTTAACATATACTTTAGCCTTATTTTTAAAAAAAAAGGAAAAAGAAAAGGCTGACTTTCTTCTTTGTGGTTTAGATTTCCAATGAGTGAGCTTCAATAAATAAAATACTTACCAATGAAACAAAAGTAGTGAAAGTATTTTGTCTTTACTAGAATAGGTAATGCTTGTGAAAATTCCTGATTTCTGAGTGAATTCTCATTCTGAATTGGATGGTGGAGGATTTATCAGGTTAATGCCCTGCTGATTTATTCCTTAACAGAGAATCTGAAGTATATTGGGAATGAAATGAAATAATTGTAACTTATTTTCCCGTTTTTCTTGCTTGTTTGAGAAGAGAAACAGGGTGAGACAGAGAGAGAGAGAGAAAGAGAGAGAGACAGACAGACAGACAGAGACAGAGAGCGACACGCAGAGAGAGACAGAGAGAATGACTCTAGTTTGTTAGGCTTTGCTTAGGTAAGCTAAGAACAGTGTTTTGACTTAGAAGTAGTTTATTACTGCAAATAGATCCAAGTCTACAAGTCATTGTGATAGGCACACAAAACATGAAAGCATATAAATTACCATGCAGTCTGTGTCCTTAGAGGCTGCCATAGATGACAAATGGTTACAATTTCTCGACATCCACTAAACTAGGTAGTTGGAAAAAGCTTAGTGATTTTGTACTTTCTAGATTTAATCACACATTAGAGGAGGTTGCAAAACTATGACTTCCTCATTTTTTAACAGTGGATTCTCATTTTCATCACCTTTAAAGTGAGTAGCAGTTAAGGTGTGGGCTATCTTTGGATAGGAAATATTCTTCATGATATTGCACACAGGATGTATTTGATTCTGTTGATAAATTCATAATGTGTTGAAGTTCTCTCCAACTGTACCCTATTTTTAAAGAAATACTGACTCAAGAGAGAATAAAATAAATTATTAATAACAAGAAAGAATTTCATGAAGGATAGAAGCAAAAAACCCCATAACTTTAAGGAACTGAAAATATGGAAAACAAAACTCATTGTGACAAAGAATGATATCCAAAACAAAAATATGCTTGTTCAGAGGCAGAATGCATTTATAAATTTAATCTTTGGATGATGAAAGATTATAGGAAAGAATAAATTTTATCAAAAACTAAAAAAGCTATGTATGGGGAGGTAACTTTGTTCTCTCTGAGGATTTTATAGCTTCTCAAGAAGGTGTTCTTTTTTTCAATAAATGGAATTAATTGGTACATTTTAGTAATACAATATGATCACATTCTGCATTGCAAGTTTGTACCTATACATGATATATCTTGATTTTCATTTTCCCCATTCCCCTGCCTTCCTTACAACCCCACCTCCTATATACATAAGCTTTGTTTCCATTTTTTTCCTCTTTATTATCAAATTATTTCATTTCCTTCTTTTTCTTCCCCTGCCCATCCATCTTCCCTTTCCCTTTGAACATTTTCTTACCATTTCACATATAACTATCATACATTTTGCATCTCATTTACACCTTCAATGTTTCACACTGGATAAATGATATGGTATTTACACATATGTATCCTATTTATTTCACTTATGAGTATGGCTTTGAGGTACATTCATTAGCTATAAATGTCTCTAATTTATTATTCTTTATGACTGAGTGATACTTTATTTTATTAAAAATAAAACACATCTTCTTTATCCAGTCTCCATTTGATGGACATGTGGGCTCTTTCTAAGATTTAGCTATTACAAACTGTGCTGCTATAAACATGGGTGCACACCATCAAGAACACTGAAGGGATATTATTAGGAAATTATGTTTTAATATCAGAGCTAGTACCATTGTACCAGTTGGTAAATAATATGATTTATCTTTGCATCCTAATCAAGTCAATGTAATTAATGCCTTTTGCAAAATATTTGTTGTTAATGAAAACTAAAAACATAGAGAACATTTTTTCAGTTCCTATTACCTACTGTGCATTTTAATGTAACATTTTATTTAATCTTTATAAGAATCTGTTTAGGTACCTAGTATTTATGACATTTTAGCAATAAAACAGCATCAAAAAGCTTCAGTTTAATTAAGTACATATATTGAGATATGAGATATGAGTACATAACTAAACATTACTGGACACATAAAAATGAATATCTAATTTTTAAGTGTAATGATGGATCAAATTCTCTCAGTAGTTTTTCCATCTATTTTTATGTATTTTTCAAGGGAACAAATATTATGATTTTTTCACCAAGGAAGTGGTTCTTGGTTCCATTCTATTTCTGTTTTAAAAATGTGTTTGCATTGGTCATTTTGAAAAAAAAGAAGCTGAATTTGCTTTTTATTATTTTAAATAAATTATTTTTCTAGATTGGAGAACTTGTGTGTATAATGCTATATAAATCATTTTAGCATTTGTATGTAAATATATCATTACAAAAATTGATTAAAAATTACCTGGATAGACCAATGCTTTAAGAGCATATCAGTGAAATTGACTTATTTTTTGTCTCAATATTCTCTGGCCACCAAAACTGATATGAAGCAGCTACTGAGATATTCCTGTAGCTGGACATTTCCTGCTGTTGACACTTTAAAGACTCATGATAAACTCACACTTCAGCAAGACACAGCAACAGTTCAGCTCCACATTCGATATTTAATTTATTTTCATCATTAATATTTTATCATGCTTTAATATTTAAAGTCATGTAAGTATCTAACAGCGCTGCCATATATAGAATCCCAAGTAGCTTATCCTGGAGTGCAGTCTAAATTATGTTCTCTGGCGAGAATGATTTCATAGAGACTGAGTACTCAGTAGCTCAAGGGACAGATACACCATTCACTTTGTCATATTATATTTCCTTCTTTTAACAGCTGCTACTTATTATTCATATGACTGCAGTGTCAGTGCTTTGTAGTAGCAAATGCATCATAATATTTATTCATACTTCACCTCCATCACAAAGATTTTAATAAGAAACACAGGACCTGGAACTTTTTTCCTTAAAATCCACTCAATTTGTCCCAGTTTTGAAGTTGAGATTGACAACATTTTATTTCCTATTTCCAAAGAGAAAATATTTTATCCTTGCTTGGGCTACACAGATGAAATGATAGAAACATTAATTCATTAGCCTCTTGCTGAATGATTTAATGGAGAAAAGAAGAGAAACTCTTTAAGAATGGGTGGAGCCTGTGGACAGGCCATGAAATTTCATTTACTGTAAGTGTAATATTCCATAGAGTAAAATATGTCAGACAAAGATGTCATCTGTCAAGTGTCTTGAGTAGTGTATGTCACCATTTTTTTTTAAATTTAAAAACTAATTAGAAATCCAGACAAAGTTCTGCTACATAGAGAGGCAGCATAATGTGGTAAGGTAGAATGGAAAATGCATGGGTTTGGGACCAAATTGATCAGTGCTTGTGTACTTGTATCTCACCCACGTTAGTTATGGAACCAAACACTAACTTCAATCTCTGAGATGCAGTGAGAAAGAAACAATTGAACTCATTTGAAGGATCACTGTGAGAAATATGTAACACATTAGGACGATTGGAACCCCTCTATAATGTATAAGAAGTGGTCCTTTACCATCCATCTTTTTCTTCTTTTTCCTTTTAACAGATAGAGTCTCCAGACAGTATGCCTAGGCTTATTGAGAGTGTGAAAAGCCCAAGTAGATGCACTACCACTTGCTGGAAACACATTGTCTGGTAGAGAGAGCTAATAACAGTTGCACAAAAACAGGGCCACTGTGACAGACGTCACAGAAGGAAGGGGTAGAAGATACTCTCCGTATAGGGAGAGTTTGAGCCTGGTCAGTCTCAAGGATGTGTAATGATCCCTCTGAGTGGGAGACAGTTGCAAGGAGATTTGAATGGTAAGTAGGGAGTAAAGGGGCAAAAGGAAGAATGAAGAGCCGTTGTCTCCATCATCATTATTATAGCTGTCGTAGCTGTGAACGTATAAACCACAAACCTCTTCCTGTTATTTGTCCAGAGATCTAATCCCACTCCAAATTTTATAAGTCGTTGTATGTTGCTGTGCAACACCTCCTTGTCTTCCTGCTACTTTTCACTAAGCCTTTGGTCTATGCTGGAGGCCACTGCCTGGCACTGGTGCTGACGAGGCTGTTACTTCCCTTCCTTTGGCATCTCCTTTTCTCTGTTGGGATGAGTCTGATTTGATAGAACTCCATCCTCTGGTGATGTACCTGTTAAAAATCTCTCTATCCTTCACCAGACTCACATAAATCACTCTATCCACATCGTCAACTCCAGCTGTCGCCTGCACTGTTAACCGCCACCTGTCTTCTCTTGTACTAAATTGAAAGTGGAAGTGGCAGTGAGATTGCTGGTGCACTTCCCAGGACTTATTCCTGACCAGGCAGGGGAAGCCCTGGGCGTGGGGCACAGTGTACAGATGGCAGGAGAGCAGCTCTGATTATCTGCTGTGTACCGAGCAGAGAGGGCAGTGACAGAAGGGTAAAATCTTTCCATATTTTTTGTGCTGTACTTGTGATTAAAGCCCTCATCTCGAATGAAGAAACAAAGGGGGACATCAGGAACAGATGATAGTTTTCCCAGTTCCCCGAAAGAGCATACTCTTCTCTCTTCTCCTCATGTACTCATCCAAATATGTTGCCAGACATCACTTTTTTTTTTAATTATCTTTATTGGTACATTAAATATACACATCATGATTGCACTCCATAATGGGGATTTGTACCAGTATAAGACACAACTTAATTCTCATTTTTTCCCATAGCCCCACCCACCCTACCACCCCCCCATATATATAAAATTTGTTTCCTTACTTTTTTGTTATAATCGCCAGACATCACTTTTAAAAAGGAGATTTTTAGAAATACTACATAACTTTTATTTAATTGGATGGGCGTTTAGAAATTTTCTCATTCAATTAAATTGATCAGATTATTTTCTACATAACTACACCTAAAGCTTTTCTATGAGTAACTTACTATGTATTTGCTTGTTTGAAAAAAACAAACAAACAAACAAAAAAATCACATTTGAAATGATCTCAGTTGCATCAGGGATGAGAAAGGAGAATGTAACATGTATTTTTGAGGGCCAAGAGGAATTTTAATGACAATGAAATTCACATCAGTTGTTTTACAGGTGAAATCAGGAACTTGACTGGCCCTAAATAACACTCCAGACATTTAAAGGAATCTCAGTGCTTTAAGCTGGATGATTGGATATAATAGGACAAGGCTGTTGGCGGCTGGTTCTAGGGGGTTGACACTCCAGATGCAGGGGTACCTTTCCTGTCTCTTTATCTTTGTCAGAGACTAATTTGCATCTTGTACTCCTGTTTAAATGAGATCTTGAAGCAAGTATAAATCACACATATTCATTTCACAGATAAGAAAACTTCATATCAAAATATTGTAGTCCCTTGACTGAGACTGTGCAAGAACTTTGTGAACAGAGCACAAGATACAGATTATGGAGAAAGTGTACAAGAGAGATTACAAGTGGATTATGGAGAAAATTACACAGACTTTCTCCCTTAAAGCGGATATCTTGTTTTTCTAATTTCTAGCCAACAAAAAGAATAGAAAATTTAAACTTATCTGTTAAAAATTGATCTCAGGATATTAAAATGTCCATTAAAATCTTTGCTTCCTTCTTGCTTCTTATGGTGTAGTTTTAAAGTCCTTGTTCAGCATTGATGTGGCTACTTAGAGCTGGCCCTGCTTCCTTGCAATTCTGACTTATTTCCTACTACGCTCCTCTCCTCTTTGCTGACTGGGTTCCAGCCATGCGACCCTTCCTCTGTTTCTCTCTCTCTCTCTTTTGCATCAGGGGTTCTGCATGCTCAGAGTGCAATTCTGACTCATTTTGGAGTCTGAATCTTCACACTTTTGAAAAATGGCCCAATTTATTCTCAATTATGTCTGATTTGTCATATGTTGTTATAGAACATGCTGACATGCTCTTTATAGTCAGAGATATAACAATTTAGTTATTTATGTAATTATTTACTCAGAATCTGTCTTCATCACTAGAAAATAAATAACCCCCATGCAACTGGGATCATGTTTCCTTTTGTCATTGTTCAGTCTATCACCCCAGCACACAGATGAAGCCTGGCACATAATTAAACCTTCAACAGTTATTTGGTGAATGTCTGAATAAGTGAATAAATCTCAGAAAGGCTTGTCATGGAATTGCTGATTGGCAAGTGAAAGTCCATTCTGATCTCAAGGGGACATTTTCTCACAATTCTTTGTAAACCTTTCGGGCATAATCTCTTTGCACTCATTCACTCACTGACAAACATTTACATCTTCCCTCTGACTGAGTATCCAGAAACAAATAATGTAATCATAGCTCCAGAGCAGTTCACAATCTTCTCCACTTAAGGACTATTCTTAGAAATGTACAGACATCGGAGTATTACATGAAGCTTACAGAACAAAATCTTCCTCCTTAAAAATGTGCATTTAGGAGCCTAAGACATATTATTTGTTGACACAGTACTCATCTGGAAATAATTTTGTTACCCTCCTTTTCTTGGGAGACTTAAGAAACATTCTATCTTGGATGCAAGTAAAAGAACATTTCAAACATAGAAGAGAGAAGACAGTTTATCCCTTAGATTTATCCCTGCTGCTGACCTCTATTTTTACCAACAGAACATTCTTTTGATGAAAGGAGGCATAAGAAGTTACGGAGAAGCCATGGCATCTATGCAGCCCTGCAGAACAATCTCTGCCTCTTGAGGATAGCTGCTGTGGGGAAAATGCTGTAGTAGGATAAATCTTGCCAAGAACTGTTTCCTAAGGGTGTGAGAAGAAACTAGATGGATTTTACATCTCTATCTAAAGAGACTGTGGACATCCCCTGCCTAAGTGAGGGAGCATGAAAAAAAGATGAATGTGAGGAATCAAATGCAGGGCACTAGCTGTGGACCATGATACCTAGCGATGTTACCTTTGTGAGATCACCACCTATTGAAGGTATTTATTATCCAGGTTATTTCCCCTACCACACTCTTGCGTTTCTAATATTTGATGAATGCTTTGGGTAAAGAGCATGTCACTGGATTCCAGCATCTCTGCAAATTGGAGGTTCAGATAGCAAACTTTTTTAGCTATGGAAGCTAAGAAAACAAACTCATTTCCCTGGTGCAGTCAGCATATTATCTTTTGTGCTTAATGAAACTTAAAAAAAAAAAGCATTAGTTTACAGATTGAATGAGATTTACCAATTTTCTAAGAAGTAGAGCACAGTACAGTACAAGTAATAGTAGATAGGTACTAAAATGATTTTATTACTATTGAGAATTCAAAATGCACTTCTGTGCCTCAAAGGAGTCATTATGCACACTAATTATTGTTGTACATCGCAGGAATGATGGTTAGGAGAGGTTTATTTTGATAGAAAGGCAGATAAATCAACTTCCTTGTAGTTAATTCCTTAGATAGTGCATAATCCTTTTATGCAAATTCTGATCTTCCTGCAGTTTACAATGAGGTTTAAACTCCAACAGAGTTATGATGTGTGGAAAAAAATTCAAAGCTGAAAAAGTTATTTGTCATGTTCTTGACCATGAGATTATTAGGAAATTTCAGCAACACTAAGCTGTTGGTAGAAAGAACAGAGCTTTTGAAGAGCTAACTATGACAGTTGGGACAACAGTCACATTAAGAATGATAGTTTCAGAAGAACTATTTCAAAAAACAATTGGAAAGTCAGTGTTCAGCCTTATGACAAATGTGTTCCTTGGCACTGCTTTTCTGCTCACAAACTGCAGATGTGGAAATTCAAGTTCAAAACTATGATTCAAGAATCACTAGAAGAGCTACATATCTACAATAAGACCGAGTGGTTACAGAAAGGACAGGCTGTCTGCTGTTTGAAATGATCTAAATTCAGTAGCATTCATTTGACTTGTCATTCCACAGAGGGTCACATATGGTGTGTTTATTAATTATCAAAGATACATAAACATTTTGATGGTCATATGACTGATTTATTCTAACTGATATCTTAATTTTCTAGACATTAACACATGATCTTTACTTCAGTCCATCTTTATTCACTATATTTTCTGCAAAAACAAGAACATATGAGTATAGTTTTCACTTCTCCCGAGTACAATCATTTACATCCACATATCAAATTCAATCAGGCCATAAGTTACCTCTATCATAAGGCTTTTATCTGCCAAAGACAGATTACTGAATAAGAAAGAAATTTCCAGCCAAGATCTCAAGAGTCTAAATAAGAAAATCAGCAATTTTATTCTATACAAGAAAAGATGAGCGTATATTTAAAAAGAGACAGAAGTAAAATTATGGAAGTGTGAAAGTATAAGGAGGTTGTGGAATGGAATAGGATAAAAGGTACAAAGCACTATTCCAATCACTGTGCTAAGAGACTCAAATATATTATCTTAATTATTATATTTCCTGAATCATCCCTCAAGTTTGGTTTACTTTTCTTGTCTTATAGGCAGGAAGCTAAGTATTAAGGGGTAAATGATTTGCATAAATTAACACAGTCATTCAGTCAGTCAGTTATTGTGCTATGAGTTGAGTCTTCCTCTGGCTTCAGTATTCATTAAAATATTGAAAGTGACTCAGGGCAGGGCAAGAAGAGAATTCTGGGGAAAGTGGCCAGAGTCATAATGTCTTTTTAAATATGTCCTTCTGCATTTGTCTCAGGTACTTTTCTGGCCCATAAAATACAAAATCTGATACTACAACTCCAAGGAGAAAAGATTTTTACTGTGGCTCACGGTTATAGAAGTTTCAGTCCATGGTGGACTGACTCCAAGACAGGATGACATGGCAGAGGGTATGGCAGAAAAGAAACAGCTCATGGCATGGCAGACAGAAGCCAGAGAGGTATCAAGGCAGGAAGGAGAGAGATACAATCTTCCAGGGACACAGCCACTAAGGAGTATCACACCCATGGGGATTCCTCAAAGTAAGAAAACTAGAAATTCTATTTAGCCCTGCTATTCTTCTTTTAGGTATTTTCCTGAAAATTAAAGACATAATATTACAGTGATATATAAATACCCATGTTTATAGCAGCATAATTTCTAGTAGTTAAATCTTAGAAGCCTTCTGTATGTCCCTCATCAGATGAACAGATAAAGAAAATATGGTACTTGTATAGAGCGGGATACTATCCTGCAGTAAAGCAGTATCATTTGTAGGGAAATGATGATGTCACTTGAAACTGTAATGTTAAGTGAGATAAATCAAACACAAACTTAAGTATTACATAGTTTGTCTTATAGAAGAAACACAAATATAAAGAGCAAAATAAAAGATAGATAATAGGAAGTAGACAAGAAATGAATCCTTTGTAATAGAGAAGGGGGTGAGAGGCAGAGGGAAGGGAGAAGCAGGAGGAGGGAAGGAGATTAAAAAAGAATTACGATGTACTATATATATGTGTGTGTGTGTGTGTGTGTGTGTGTGTGTGTGTGTGTGTGTGTGTGTACATATATACACCAACTCCCCTTGGGGAATGTAATCATGTACTGAGAGCATGTCCTAGTAAAAAATAAAAATTGGGAGTCAAATTAAAAAAAAATAATTGCTCAAAACAAATTATAAAGAATAGAAAACAAAAACCTTTATGGACCATTTACTGTTGTGTTTGTTTTTATTTGATTTGATTTTGATCTTAGGATTGAAACCAAGGCCTTTGAACTACTTTCCAAAACTATTTATCTTTTATTCTGAGTCAGATGCTTAGTAGCCAAGCTACTAAGTTAACCAGGCTAAATTTGAACTTGTGATCTTCCTGCCTTAGCCTCCCAGTCTGTGCATGGCATTGTTTGGGTATTCAAATTTTCCTTTTTTCAAGGAAGATACGTCTGCCTGATAACTGAGTGTCAGATAACACGTGTTTTCTGGCTCTCAACATGCAGAGTTGTGTTCTTGGTTTGCCTTTCGTTGGGGGTAGTGAGGCTGAGCTCTGGCCTAGTGTGTGCTGTGACTGCACTTACCACTTCTCCACCACTACTCCTCACTCCCAGTTGTGATTTGACTGAATCTGACTATATTTGAATACAGGTGATGGCTCTGAATAGGTAGACTGAACTTTTGGGCCCCTCCCCTCTTTCAGTCATTTCCACAAACACACCCTATTGGTCATGAGCAGAAATCCATCCACGAGTTTGCTTTCAAATCTTATGTTATTTCAGCAACAGCTGCCTTTTCCTAGTTTTTCCTCAGTACCCCAAACTGAATTTTTCTTCGCTTCCCTGCAATATAGTTATGCTCACACTAGTGTTTCTTCATCTCATATTCCATTAACAATTACCTTCTGTTGGACAGTTTAGCTACTCCATTTTCTCTTACTAATATTTATGTTTAATTATGTCTGTTTTCCTTAACTTTGGTTGCCTGCTTCTCTCCTTGTTCTGCTAAGTCTGACAGAAAAAGCCAAACCACGGTGAAGAGCCACCACTTGGGATGCGCTGCCCACTTCTCCAAAGTGGGCAGGTTCCTGTGATTCCCTTAAAGAATGGTTATTCTTTCTTACTCTTCCCCGGTGGAATTCTCTTTGCCCTCAGATCTCCAAAAATGTCTCCCCCATCTTCATCTTCAGTTCCTCATTTCAGTGAGACATAGAAATAATGAAGAGAGAATATTCACTGTACTCTTTACCTACTCTTTTCTTCTCTCTGTACCCACATTTTCCAAGCAGGGAGAACCCTTGACATTTACACAGACACTATCTTCTCTTTCCAACTTGGGGACTCTACTCCAGAATAACCTGCCAACTTGCTTTTTTTTAGGTCCATTTCTACCTCTCTCTGTACTTCAATACTTCCATCCCCACATAATTCCTTCTTTTATCTTTAAAACTATACTCAAGATGTATACATTTTATCCCAATTCCTAGCTTGAAATACAATCTATGCATTCATGAAGATTAAATTTAAATATCTTCTTCAAAGTGTCCCTTTAAGTTCAGATTTAAATATTTTGCTCCTTGTTCTTTATTTCTACCCGGGGATCTGAAATGATTTTAATATAACATGTGAAAATTGGTCTCCCTTCCCTGTCTTCTCTCTCATTCAAAGGAACCCCAACTCCCAATGTTTTGGTCAAAAAGTTGAACTGATTCTTGATTTCAATTTCTTCTCATAGCTGTTATTTAACCTATTAAAAATTCTGAGACACTAAAGGTATAAATATGCTGCTGATATTTTAACAAGAAAGAATTTTGGTAACTTTTTTTTTAAGATAAATATTTGAAAAGATAAAGACGTTTAGCATGATTTAAACGTGACACAGTGTAAGACTACACGTTGGAATGTCACGTTGACCCAGTAGTATATATAACTGTTATATGTGTGACCAGTTAAATAATTTAATTAACTTGGAAAGAATTAACATAGTGTATCTGAAATCTAAATTTTCCTAATATATCCACTTTGAGCCAAAATACTGCCCTCTAGTTGTGAAGAATAATAACTGGTTTCCCTTGATCCTTATATCTCTCATTCATTCTCACTTGAAAAGAATTATCCAAAGTCATATTGCTTCATCAGACACAAACCATATCCCAGTATCTTATGTCTCAAAATCTTCTGTTTTCTCCTTTTCTGCATGGAGTAAGAGTCAGCATTTACACAGTGAACTCTAAACGTAAGACTTGGCCCTTGTTACTCATCCAAGTCACTACCTTTCCATCTCTTCACCAGGATTCAGCCACACTCAATTTTTCAAGCAAAGAAAATGGGATCTTTCCTTTATGTTCTTCTTAAGAATGTTTTTCTTCAGTGCTTGTGGGATACAGTCTCTTTATTTCTTCAGGTTTCCTATGCCACAACTGCATAATCATGAAACCTTCTCTAATGATACTACGTGAAATTTCAATGACAATTTCCGTGTATTTTACATTCTCTTTTCCCTTAACTTTTTCCTTGTAGAACTCATTACAGTTAAAGCATGACAGAATTTATTTATTTATTTTAATTTTTATTCATTTCCCCACAAATATTCTATGAACATTTGAATTTTTTGTTTTTATAAATGGCTAGACTCCATCCTAGAGCAGTACTTAGCAAATAGTAAGCACTAAATAGAGACCTGGGAAATGAATGAGCACACACGCAGAAAAATAAGCAAAATTTCTTTCACATTTCTGACCAATGCAGGAAAATAAATATTGAAAAATATTACCCAAGTCTTAAGCCCAAACCCTTCTGAAAATTCATAAACCTCTGATGTCTGAGAAGCATTTTCTTTTTTCTTGTTTCATGGGTCTGTGACCTTCAGTACTATGCACAGGAAGTCCATATTTTCTTATCACTTTTTATAACAATGCTTCTTTCATCATATTTGATTTAATTTATATCCTGTTTTAGTCTCTGTTATTTTTTCATCACAGAGCTTTCTATAACATCACCCAAAGGTGCTTATCATCAGTTTTTTAAGATGGAACTATCAAATCAGTACAATGGTTAGTTGCTTTAAAGAAGATTGTTACATAAAAGAGAAAGACATTGATTTAAAATATCCCAGGTAGTATTCGCCTTAGAAAAACAATAAATATCAGAAAAAATATGAAGTTATTTGATGATTTTACTTCATCAGTATGTATGATGTATATATCTAAAATAGGACACAATTATATGCTATGTGTCAAGTTTACTAGCATGCTGATTTGTGTGATATCAATGTTATCTCTCCGTTATTTAATGCCAAATCTAAGATATATTCAAGATAATGATTTATCATTATATCACTTTAAGATTAAATATGATCTTTTAATTAACTGATTTACAGAAAGATGTAATGCTAAAATGTGATCTCATTTTTGCCAAAACACTATTAAAGCATCATTTGCCATGTTTATATATATTCCAGGTTCCAGAATTAGGAGAAACAAATTTGTGTGTTTTAAGCCATTCAGGCTTTAGTTTGCTGTGGTAACTCATGAAAAATGAGAGTGAACACATGAGAATTGATTATGTAAAGATGCCCCAATGATGTGTATTTTAAAAATAAGAATCGTTTTGTTTGAATTCTTATTATCAACAAATTGCTATTTGAAGTTAGAAAATTGGTTTTACTTCTTAACTCCTAACCTCAGTCTGTCTGATCTTATAGTTTTCTATTAACATACTATGCATAGTATTTTTGAGAAAGCCCAAGCTGTGTACACAATCATTTTTTGCCTGTAAATGCCAAATTAGTTTCTCCAAAAGTATTGCTCACTACTCTCTGTAATATACCTTTATATGTCAACCAGATATCAACTGTATGTCACCAAGATGTTCCTTCATTTATATTTATAATGTTTATTTAATATCTGCTTAATTTCATATCAAAATAAAATAGGTAACTAAACAGATACTCAGTAATCTTCAGATAAATAAATGAAGACTATGAAGATTGTGCCATCAGCATTGAATGCTTCCTTTCTAGTAGACTGGTAATAAAATTCAATCAGTTTAGCTAAGATATTTCTGGGGAAGTAATTTAGCTCAGGGGATTTATCTCAGTGGTTCTGATGCCTGGCAAGCCCAGGGGCCCGGATTTGATCCCCAGTAACCACATAACACAGTGCCGGGTGTGGGGGCTCATGCCTGCAATGCGAGCACTTGGGAGGCAGAAGCAGGAGGATTGCTATAAGTCTGAGGGTCATATGGGTTACATGGTGAACTCAAGGCCAGCCTGAACTACATAGGGAGACTCAGTCTCAAAAATAAATAAATAAATAAATAAACAAACAAACAAACAAATAAATAAATAAATAAAAAGAAAAAGAAAAAAGAAAAAAAAAGAAGAAATTATTTCCAACAGAACATTAATTTTTCCAGAGACTGATGGCACAAGTTCCACTGATGTAGGAATGCCTCATTCTTTTACTGTTTTTGTTGATTGTTTTTATTCTTAGTTCCTCTTCTACATTTTCCCCTTTCTCATGACTTTCATTTTCATGTATACCTGATACCTCAGTTTTAACTAAGCACTATGAATTTTTTCTCATTCCTTTTGTTCACATAAATATAACCAGAATCACATGTGTTTCAAATCTCTGTTTGGTTTAAAATTACTATTCCAGGTGGGCATGATGGCATGTTTGTGATTCCAGTACTCTGAGAAACTGAGGCTAGAGGGTGGGTTCCAGTGTGTTCCTAGCTTTGAAAACATATAAACTCAGTACAACTCTGTCTCAGATAACATTTCTGAGAATGAGAAGAAGGAATCTAATTTAATGTGAGCCCTGGGTTATTTCTTGCCTGCAAAAAAAGAAAGAAAATAAAAAAAGAAAGAAAAGAAGAAGAGGAGGAAAAAGGAGATGAGGGAGCAAAGAAGTAAGAGGAAAAAGGGAAAAGGAGAGAATAATTCATCTCTATGTGGAAGTATCGTAGCTTTTTATATTAAAAACTCCTTTTAGAAATCTTCACATAACCACCAATATAGACTTAAATCATTTTTCATAGCTTCATACTATTTCTCAACATAGATAAACTATGACATACTCAGTGATTTACTTACAGAAAAACACTCAGGTTTTTTATGTCCTACCACAAGATGCTGAGTCAGTGAACATAGCTGTACAAGGGAGTGGTTTCACTTCCAGTGGAGTGGAATGCTTGGTATTTGTGTCTTTACCTTCAGCATATTTTTTTACATTGTTTTCCAAAGCATTTGGTAGGTACTTTCAGTTATGTATGAAATGCTCTACTACACAGAAGAATGTGAAGCATTGCACAGTTTGTTGATTGTGGGCCCTCTACTGAGAGAAGAAGTTCTGTTTTATAATTAATTTTATTTACATATTTTTCACTTCCAATGGTGATATATATATATATATATATATATATTAGATTTGTTACTTAAATATTTTTGGCTTTTTATGTATTGAATTGTCAGTCTTTTCATAGAATCTTTTCATTTATGATGTTATCATAATGATTTTTAGTCTATATTACACATATTTGTTTCCCAAACTCTCATTTTCTTATTGACCATTTAAAACACGTATCCCATATAAAATTTTAATATATAGGTAACAGATACATTAATCACTCTTAAATTCTAAGGCACTCATAACAACTCTAAAATATCAAGGTTGTATATATAATCTCTCCATGTGTACTTTCCTGCCAGTGGATTTAAATTTTTACGTTCACATAATATCTTCTTTTTAACTGGTTAAAATCTATCTTCTTTGTCTAAGTTCCCATAGAAATGTATGTTTATATCTATTAAGCTAATGATCACTTTCTATTTTGAACTATATTTGTATGTATGTATGTATGTATGTATGTATATCTGTATACATCTATATGTATAATGTATGTATATGTATCTTTTTATTTTGAAGAGAAAAATCTACACCTAATGTACCTTTAAAATTTCCATAGTACCATGAGCAATTTAGAAACTTGTTACACAAATGAGTAGATACACTAATGAGAGTTTGCTTGCCTACACTCATGATTCAACAAAAAATTGAAAACCACTGTAGTTTCATATAATTTTAGAAACCTGAAATGAAGATTATGGCCAGGACTTGGTGGGTTTTTACTTCTATTTTAGTTAATAATTGCTTTCTCATTGAATAGACTGGTGAAAGACTACAAATTATACTTATGTAATATCTTAGTGTTTTATTCAATGATTCATACATTTAGACTACCTCTTTTACATAGTCCATTACATTATATGAACATATAATAAGTGGTTTCATTTAATTTAGTTTTTTAATAAATTGCATTTATTGGAGCATTTTAGAATACATTCTGATCACATTTCTCATTGACAATCTGTACCTGTGCATAATATATCTTTGTTCTTATTTTTCCCATTGCCCTGACCTCCTTTCAACCCCTCCAACTCCCTATGTGCAAAAACTTTATTTCTGTCTTTTTCTTTTTACCATCAAAGTTTTATTTAGTTCCTTTTTCTGCTTATGAAGGCCATGGAGGTTATACATGTATTCATAGCTCTGAAAGATCCTAGAAAGTGTGATAATATTAAATAAAATCATGAAAAAATATATAAAAGGCAGTTAGTGTTATGTTGTCCTTTATTAGAACTTTTGGGACACATATTTTTCTATAACACAGAGTTTTGTTATAACAGTTTCAGTAACACAGGGACCTAAACAGAACTGATATTTATAATTCACATATGTGCTGGTATCACACAAAGAGTTCAAATCAGCAAGGTGAAGCAATTAACAGATGTTTACCTAGAGCTACCTAAAATATTCAACTTTAACTCTGGGCCTATAAAACTGTTTGGAAGAACATAGTGGAAGCCTCTGGGGGAAATAAAAAAGCATTCTGCTTCATTTCCCTCTGTTTTGGACAGTACACTAAGAACTGTTGGGAGCTGACTCAGTTATACCCTTTTAGTTGTTGGGTTTTCTCCTTTTATACTCAGTGCACAAGCCAAATCCAAGCTGATGAGCAACAGCTTTTAATACTCAAATATGATGACAAATACTGAGACGCAGTCCTTATGTGATAAAGCAATCTAAATTTCTTTGTTGAATAAAAAGCTCAAAACCCACCAGAGTGGCCCATTAGTTTTCATTCTATTGAAATGAGAAAGAATCTGTTTCCCTGGAGGTTGGCAAAGGTCCCAAACCAGGAAAAAAAAATTGATCAGATAAGTTTCAGCTAGTGGCTATGACAGATGGTTGGGATAAAGTGTCAGGGAGCCAGTGTCAACAATCAAGTGTCAATCAAAAATATACTGTTGCTAAATTGGGTCAAAGGCTCGGGGAGCTGGTGAGACAGGCAGGTTGGCCTGGCTCATGGAACATAGCTATCCTTTAAATATTAATTCACTTAGGCAGCTTATTCTGAGATTTCGTATTAAAATAGATCATAGCATTTCTCAGAGGAGAGATCAAAGAAGGCATAATAGATAGACTCTGCAGTTCACTAGATTTCCAGCAGAATTATTTCTGCTAGTCCAGTGGTTCTAAGAGTTATCAGTCGATAGCAAGTCGATATGGCCCCATATACATAGATACTTATTTCATGTAGACTTTTTCCAGGAGCAAATCACTGACATAAAGCCAATGTTATGAAATGAGTCAAGACCCTTCCATTTAATTTCACTGACTTCAGTTAACATCCAGCACTCAGCCAAGAGAGACATCTAGTTCAAGGCAGAGAACTAACCCAAGGAAGTAGTGGAAGGGTTGTAAATATCATACAACTCACCAGTAATTTTAGTTTTATGTGGGAGTCTGGGGAGGAGGACACAACCAAAATCCTCATGGCAAACTCCAGTCCCCCCATGAATCATACAGCAAAAGGATTAACAACCAACAAACAACAAAGTCAGAACCTTGAGAAAAAGGCTGAACCCAGGCTCAACTCTTGCTACTCTGAGCAGCGGCAACCAAAGGCCAAATACTGCAGCAGCAGAAGCAAGAGCAGAAGAGCCCATAATCCAAGCTCGCCTGAACCTTTATTTGGTATCAAGCCTTCAATCCATAATCCTAGCATACATAAAACAGGGCGATCCCACAATAATCCCTGTAGTTGAGGATTATATAGGGAAGGGAAGACATTTTAAATCCCCGTAAGTCTGAGCAAGTTTTAAAGCCAATAATCCTAGTGCAGTAATTCTTGTAGTTTAAAATCCCAGAGGGTGGGGCGGATGTACCAAATAATCCCAGTAGTTGATCGCCCAGGAACGGGCAGACATCCTCAAGTCCAAGTAAATAAATCCCAGTAATTACTTTTAAATCTGAGTAAGTTGTCCGCAATTCTCTACAGTGCTTGTCGTAACTTTTGAGTTATTTTTGGTTAAGCTGTTATATTTTTTAATTCCTACAAGATAGGGAAAAAGTCAAAAGTGGCTTATATATTTTTAAGGTTAGAGGAGAGAGTAAGGGAAGCAAATCTTCCCTTGAACACGAATGATGGAAGGATGGTGTTGTTGATGATATGTAGAGTGAGTCTCTCTTCAGCCAACACTGGGTCTAACATGCCTTGTGAATAATAAAGTGTCTTTTTGTTTTTCGGTAAAAGGGAAAGCCATTCATATCAGCAGTGGTTTGCACGAAAGGGGACCCATAATAAATGTGATAGTATAAATATTTGTACCTTTTAAAATGATAAAAATAAATGGACAAGGAAGCATGTGATTAAAATCTAAATGAGATGAAATATATGATAACTATATATAATATGCAAGTGATGTGATCGTTTTCTTCATTTACCATGTCCTAATGGTGGGGGAAATAATGCACTTCCAAATGACACTAAAAAGAAACTATTTTATTATGTTTACTGCACAATGGGCCTGCCTAAGGCATTCTCTAGTTATGTTATACATTATTAACTGTTATAAACCATTACTCTGAATTGTACCCAAGTGGCCTGAAAGTTAATGTATCTCTCTAAGTGCTGGGCTCGCTACCAGAGTCACTCAAAGACACTGAACGTGACTGCTCATTCACCAGTTGAGATTCTGCAAAGATGAGGACAAAGTTTAAAATGGGGCAGGAAGAATCAAGATCTGTAAAAGGAGGAAAAGAAGAAAGGCTTAAACTCCTTAAAAGAGAAACTCCCGCGCTTTTTTTTTTTTTCTTTTTTTGAGACAGAGTCTCACTTTGTAGTTCAGACTGTAGCCCAGGCAAGTCTCAAACTCCCACCAGTCATCCTTCCTGTCTCTCAAGTGCTGGAATTACAGGCATGAGCAACTACACCTGGCATTGTGATATGAGGTCAGGATCGAACTCGGGACCCTGTGCTTGCCAGACGGATGCCAGAACCACTGAGCCAAATCCCCAGCCCTCCCAATGCTAATTTTTTTTTTAAGGTTTTTTGAGACAAGATCTCACTTTGTAGTTCAGGCTGGCCCTGAGCTCAGCCTTCAACTCACATCACAGTAACCCTGCCTCTGCCTCCCGAGTGCTGAGATTATAGGCATGAGCCACCATGCCCGGAACTGTGGTATGTGGTACTGATTGCTGCTGGGCGTCAGTCTCCACACCCAGTACGGTATGTGGTTACCGGGGATCGAGCCCAGGTCCTTGTGCTTGCAAAACAGGCGCCGGAATCACTGAGCTAACTCCCCGGCCCTCCCAATGCTAATTTTATGAGACTTTATGTCATTCATTTCAGTAAGTACTGTGAAATTATCCAAATAACAGGCCTATGTAAATTTGCCTCTCGTTCATACAAATGGAAACACACACACACACACACACACACACACACACACGATGGTTTTGATAAGCTTGAGACACATGATTTCATATTTCTCCAGACAGCAGCCTTTCCTTTGCTATAATTGCTAAAATTAAATGAAATAAAGTTTGGGAGGCTATTTTTTTTCTTTTCCCAATCTTAAAATTACCAGGTCTCATATACTGCCAAAAACAGAGATTATTAACTATTGATTGTTTATGAATGTTTTTCTAACACATGATTTGTTATCTATATTTCTGTCATTCTGAGACAAAATGTTCAACACCCAAAGTTAAAAGGGGAAGGGCTTATTTAGCTTACAGTTTGTAAAGATTGCAGTCCATAATCAGCTGGCTACAAAGCAGGCAGTCATCACAGAGAAGAAAACTTCATGGTGTCCACATGGTAGCAAAGCATCATGGAACTTTTCTGTCCTTTCAAGTGTCTTTCTGCCTCTTTATTTTATCCAGACTACTAAGATTAGGGTGGTGCCAGAATGATTGGTATACTGGTTTAGTCACACACACCCTTAAGACTAACATACTCTAAATTCTGCCACCTCTGAAAGAGCCATCTATGACCACATGAGGTTTTGAGGGGACATCTAGACACAACCTGCTCTGACCCCTTTCTTAGTTACTCCTTCTGTTAAAGTTTTTAAATATATATTTCTTGGTCCAATTGAATTTGTTTTGTCATTGAAGAGATATTTGTGTATCTGCTCTGTCTCAGATTATAACAAGAAGCAGAAAGAAACAAAGATATATTTTGCATTCTTATGAAAAGAAAGAATATAAATTAATAATTCAGATTTATTTTTTGTATTATAAATACTTTAGTTTGAAAAGATATCTGTGAGATTTTAGTTTTCTCTAGAAAATCATTCTTTTACTATGCAAATATCATTCACTGTGAATTTTTGTCTAGACCTGTAAGATTATTTTTTGATACTGTGCAGTTCCTCATTTAGTTCATTAGCTTAAATTAGAACTGTCCCCTTCTGTCAACTTACTGGTGGGCTCCCCTCTTTTTCATAACTTAGGAGGTAATATGAAGGGACAATTTAAGGAAGAAAAGAAACTGGAAACAAACACATAGACATGAGAGGGAGAAAAAAATAAAGTATGGGAGTAAAATCAGAACCATCAGAAATATCAGAAATGTTAAATGCAATCTCACCACTCATTTATTATTACTCACATTAAGTACATTCAGTGTCTCTGGGAGATAAAATCATTTATGCCAAAATATTTGTAATACAACCCTGACTATGTTTAAGCAAGTGAATACTTAAGACTTTGCATTTAAGAAATTAGAAATGCTATGTCTCTGTTTTTCCTTGGGCATTATCAGTCTGAAGTGATCTGAGGAATTTTGACATCCTCACAGATGAATCTCAAGCAAGCACTGACTCTCCACAGTTCATGATAAAAAGATGTTTAAAAGAAAGTCAATAGCTGAGAGGGTGTCTCTGAAACCAGGCGATGGTGTGATGATGTGATAGAGTACATACGTAACCCCGGTACACTAGATATTTGAGGGAGAAGGATTACATGAAATCCAGCTTGCACCACTTAGGGAGATCTTCTCTCAACATAAAAAATAAATTTTTCATAAAACAAGAGGCTGGAAAAATAGTTTTTTTTAAAAAAAATTAAAATATTTATTGGTGCATTACATATACACATCATGATTGCATTCAACAATGAGAATTTGCACCAGTATATAACACAACTTTATTCTCATTTTTCCCAAAGCCCTACCCACCCTACCACCCCCTGTATACATAAACTTTGTTTCCTTTCTTTTTTGTTAGAATCTCATTATTTTTCCCCTTCACCCCATTTCTCTTTGAGTATTTTCTATTTCACAGTACATAACATACATTCTAGAACTCATTTACAACTTTATTTTCTCATACCAGAGAAAAGATGTGATATTTACCTATCTGTGACCTATTTATTTCACTTATGAGAATGTTCTCAAGCTACATCCATTTAAGTATGAATGATTCAAACTTATAATTTTTATGGCAGAGTAATACTCCATTGTGTAGAAGAACCACAGCCTTTCTATCCAGTTGATGTGTAGAAGAACCACAGCCTTTCTATTCAGTTGATGGACATTTGGGTTGTTTCTAAGGTTTAGCAATCACAAGATGAGCTGCTATAAACATGGGTGCACATATGTCACTGTGATATGAATATTTTAATTCTTGTGTGTATATACCTAGCAGAGCGATGGCTGGGTCAAATGGGACCTCCAATCCTAGCTTTTTGAGGAATTTCCAAACTGATCTCCACAGGAGTTGTACGAGTCTACATTACCACCAACAGTGGAGAAGGATTCCTTTTTCCCTGCAGCCTCATCAACATTTGTTGCTGGCTAATTCTGAAATGGTAGCCATTCTTTGTGGAGTGAGATGAAATCTCAATGTTGTTTTCATTTGCATCTCTTGAATGACTCGTGATGTTGAACATTTTTTCATATGCTTCTTAGCTGCTTTTATTTCTTCCTCTGAAAAGTGTCTGTTCATTTCAGATGCTCATTTGTGAATTCAGTCTTTAAATTGGAGTGGATTGATTTTTTTAAATCTTTATTGGTACATTAAATATACACATCATGATTGCACTCCATAATGGGGATTTGTACCAGTATAAGACACAACTTAATTCTCATTTTTTCCCATAGCCCTACCCACCCTACCACCCCCCTATATACATAAAATTTGTTTCCTTACTTTTTTGTTACAATCTCAACATTGTCCCCTTTCACCTTATTTTACATTG